>PVJC01009190.1:0-46499 GCA_004026665.1 Murina feae | reverse complement strand
GGCTGGCCTGACCATGAGGCGGGGTTTTCCCTGCTTTCTGGTGGCTGGAGGAAGATGGGCAGTAGGCAAGCTTGGGAGGCAGGCCGCACCCAGCCCTGGTCACAGCTCAAAAAAGAGAACAACATGCAGGGGAGGGCAAGAGTCTGAGAGATCAACATAGAGGGGGTGCCTGCTCCAAGCCTTGATGGTGTGCCTGGGGGCAGGCCCCCAGCAAGTAGACACACACAGGAGGACTGCTCTGAGCCTCAGATGCGGCTGGGGGCAGGTCCCCAGTGGTGACACACACACACATACACACACACACACACAGAAGGCGCCTGGCAGACTGGGGCCATCATAGGACATCCACTGAGGGGTCCCAGACTGTGAGAGGGCACAGGCCGGGCTGAGGGACTCCCTCCACCCTGAGTGCACAAATTTTTGTGCACCGGGCCCCTAGTATTAAGATAAGCAAGAATGATTAGTAGTTCAGGAAATAACAGAGTAGAAAAAAAATTATTACTTCATGGTGATGGGCTTTTTTTATAATTGAAAAGAGATTTCCAAACTGGAGATTATATGTAGCAATAATAGAATTCTCTGAGTTATGAGCTTAAATCAGGATAAAATATCATAGATCTTAAAATTTATGAGAATCAATCGCATGTCAGCATGGATTTGAATTGTCAATCCTGATGTTCGCTCTCTGTTCTATTACTTTTGTTAAAGTCACTGAATAAAGGCAGAACATTCTCTAATATAATTTGCACTAATAATCGTGTACTAATTTATTAAACAGAAGTAGGCAGAAGGCCCTGCATTTTATGACCAGCTAAGAATTTGTAAATGGTCTTCATGAAGGGGAGCACATACATTGACTATATGCAGATAATTGATTTTAGAAGGAAAAGCTATATTCTGTGGATCCATCATTATTATATATCCTATACTAGTATTTTTGTAAACGAACCATATTATCTAAGAATGGCTTAATTAATTAATTGGTTCATTGAAAATATATTCAATGTTTAATGTATATATCAACAATTTTTCTAGGTATGAAGAATAAAAATATATACAGAAATTCTTAGTATCTCTCAAATCTAGGGAGGAATATACTACTCTATCAGCTAGCATTTTAAAATATATTTTATTGATTTTTTACACAGAGAAAGGAAGAAGGATAGAGAGTTGAAAACATTAATAAGAGATAAACATTGATCAGCTGCCTCCTGCACACGCCCCCACCCACTGGGGTTGTGCCCATAACCAAGGTACATGCCCTTGACAGGAATCAAACCTGGGACCTTTCAGTCCACAGGTCAATGCTCTATCTACTGAGCCAAACCAGTCAGGGTATCAGTTAGCATTTTTAAAGGAAACTGGTGGCACATTCAAATTAAGATTATTCAATTCATTAATTAAAAGATTAACTCAAAGAATCAGGAAGCATTAGATAATCTACAAGGGCTAATGGGTAACTAGAATTTAGTAAGGGGCATGGGTGGCTCTGCCATTCCTAGCCCTTCATGAATAAGAGGAGAGAGTGATTACCAAACTTGAAGAAAGGCAGAAAGGGATGTTGTGGAGGTGACTGCTCACAGGAGCTAATAACTCTACAGGGCATTCCCACTGCACTTCCTTCTAACACATAATCTCCCAAACCCAACAATTAGATGGGATCAGAAACCAGAGGGCAAATGAGCTCATTGAAATCTGTAAGGTCAGCCTATAGGGCAGAATGAGGAAAGGTAGAGTATGGATGGGGAAAAAGGCATCTAGCCCAATTATTGTATTTAGTTTATGGATGAGGAAATTATAATGGTCATAGCTAGTAAGTGACAGAGTCAGGATTCGAAGTGTTTTCTTTTCAGAAAGACCAAACAGCTTTTGCTCTCAAGTGCCTTGCAATATTGTAAAGAAGAGACTAAACTTCAGAGAAAAGGGCAAATACAATGCAATGAACATCAAGATGTCAAGCATATTTCCTAGCCCATGGCCATGGTTTCTCTTTGTCTCCTTACCCCTCACCCCAAAGCGTATATGAGGAAGAACTACCAGTTCCTTTCATCTGTGAATGGCTTTGGACTTGTGCCTGTATCCATTGAAAATTATCAGAAGGGGTCAGAGGAGTAGCACATAAGTGATGCAGTTGTTCATTTAAAGTGCTTGGTCTCCTACCTTCTCTTTCTACAACCTTTGTCCAGAAATTTAATATTTTCTTTGTCATTTGGGGAGAATTGGTAGAGGCTACAAATATTTTAATTATGGATATTTAGAGTATTGTTGTTATTGCCTTTGAAGATCCAGGAAGTGTGAACTTTATCTCTATTGATCATACTCATGCTTCTATTCTTCTAAATCTAAGATTGCCATAAAAATACAAACCGTGTCAAATGGCAAAATGTTAAGTGATCAGAAAGTACTTTGGAAAAGATGAAGCCTGGTCTTTCCACTCAGCCCTATATGTGTGGAAATACTCTGTAAAACTCCAGTGTCAGCATCCCAACATGATAAAGGATGCTACTATGCATTCATAACACCCCTTACATTATACTGGGATTTTTAGCCATTGTCACTGCTACCAAGGACAGCTCAATAACTCTGATCTAAACTCTGTGACTACATACACTAGTATTTTGTTGGACTCTACATTCAGTTCATGTTTAATACTTGAAGATGATACTTAGTAGTAGTTATCAAGGGTAGAGCAAGCCCTGCATGTACTCCGCAGAATCAACCTTCTAAGTCACCTTGTCCATTAGATGCTAACTTTATTAACAGCTGAAGCAGCTGGTGCAGGAATAAGATACTTCTGCAGTTTCTTTACTTGGGACAAGATTCATTTAATCCAGATCTGAATGCTCTATTTCTATGGCACATCTGTTTAGGTAATACATTTTTTAGCACCTCAAACATTTTCAAATTTATAAGATTATCTCTAAAAGAGTACCTAATCAATTCTTAATCTTCTGTATTTCTTAATTTCAAAGTTTTTACAAATATAAGATTCAGATGTACTTTGTCATCAAAAGTGGAAAGTTTGAGTTTTAAATTTTGTTAATTATGAATGCTACTATATTTTTATTTTTTCTGTGTTTATTTTGAAAATCACATAGTTTTAACTACATAATTGTCTGTAATTTCACTATCCTATCCTAACTAATAAAAGAGTAATATGCAAATAAGGCATCACTCCATGACAAAGATGGCTTCCCCCATGGCCACAAGATGGTGGTGCCCATAGCCACAAGATGGCGGCACCCAGTCCTGCTCAGCCCTGCCACTGGTCAGGCCTGTTAGCCAGGCAGGTGGTGGGGGAGGCGGGGAGCCCAAGGGATGGAACAGGTGATCAGAGGGGGCTGGGGTGCTCTGCCCAGGCCAGGGGCCTCAGGCATGGGCAGGGGCAGAGCCAGTGATCAGAGGGGTATGGGGTTGCCCTACCCAGGCACAAGGCCTGGGCCAGAGACCTCAGACCTGGTCAGGGGAAAGTCCGGAGACCGCAGAGGCCTGGGCTCCGTAGAGCTAGTGATCAGAGGGGCAGGGGTGGACCTGCAATTGCAAGGGTCTGGGCACCAGTGGAGCTGGCAAAGAGAGATCTGGGGGTCTCCTTCCCAGGCATGTAGCCTTGGCCAGAGGCTGCCAGTGGGGCAAGGGCAGAGCTGGCGATGGCAGGGGGCAGGATCAGAGCTGGTGATTGCAGAGGCCTGGGATCTGTGAAGCCGGCAATCGGAGGGGGTCTTCTGCCCAGGCCTGTAGCCTCAGACAGAGGCAGCAGGCCTGGGCAGGGTCAGAGCCGGTGATTTCAGGGGTCTGGGGGGTCTCCTGCCCAGTCATGCATCCTTGGACAGAGGTTACAGGCCTGGGCAAGGGTAGAGCTGGGATTGGAGGGGTAGGAGTGAAACCATTGATCAGAGCAAACTACAGAGAAACACATTTTCTTACCACTCACTGGCTAAGCTCCCTGCATGCCACCGGTAATATTCTTAGTAACTTGGGTAATAAGAATCCCTAAAGGTAATCTAGGGTTTTTCCACCACACTTTTGGAGAAAAAAAATGAAGGTCCACTGCTGGAAGGCTAAGAAATGTCATATCCTGCCCTAGCCAGTTTGGTTCAGTGCATAATGCCTCAGCCTGCTGACTGCAGGGTCTGGGTTCAATTCTGACCAAGGGCATGTAACTGGGTTTCAGGCTCCTCCCTGGCCAGGGCCCAGGCCAGGGCATATGCAGGAAGAAACCAATCAAAGTGTTCCTCTCACTTTGATGTTTCTGTCTGTTTTTCCCTTCTCTTCCACATTCTCTAAAAATCAATGGAAAATCCTCAGGTGAGGCTAAGAAAAAAGAAAGAAAGAAATCCCATATCCTATGAAAGACACATCTTGAAAATGCCTAAAGAAAGTTGTCATTTTTTCATGGTGGAGGGACTGGACTCCATGTTGATGAAAACATCTTGGTGGCTGTGGTGACTGGCAGTGGCTGTAGCAGTGGAGTGATGGGGCTGGTGGCATCCCCTGATTAGCCTGGTCATCTCCCACAAAGGGAGGCCAGACTGTGGCTTAGGCCCACTCCTCAATGGGATCAGTAAGTGGGCCTAAGCCATCAGTAGGACATCCCCTGAGGGCTCCAACTATGTGAGAAGGGGCAGGCTGGGCTGAGGACCCCCCCCCCCCCGAGTGCACGAATTTTGTTCACTGGGCCCTAGTCATCTATAATAATAAAGGCATAAAATCCTAATTAGACCAAACAGCTGAATGACCTTCTGGAGGTTCTTTTGAACATCCTTCTGGATGAAGCACCAGTGGTGGGGGCCAAGGCAGAGGTGGTTAGGGGTGATCAGGCAGGTAGGTGAGCAGTTAGGGGCAATAAGGCCGGCAGTCAAGCGAGCAGTTAGGAGACAGCAGTTCAGTGTTGTGAGAAGGATGTCCAACTGCTGGTTTAGGCCAGATCCAGTAGGGATCCTTGCAGTACTGGGCCTAAACCAGCAGCCAGACATCCCTAAGGGGTCCTGGATTGCAAGAGTGTGCAGTCTGGACCGAGAGGACCCCCTCTCCCCTTTTCCCCCTCCCCCATGCACAAATTTTGTGCACCAGGCTTCTAGTGAGGGAATAATAAGACAATCTATTACAATAAAATCATTGTTTGAAGAGCTTCTTTCAAGAATATCACCTAGCACCTTTTTCTTTTTTATTGATTTTTCCTCACAACATAACATAATTTATTGTTTCAACTTAATTATTATATTTTTAAAAGGGCAAATAGCTATCCATTGTGTAAGCAGGTAACACCCTACACAGAAAGACATAGAGGTACACATACCTAGAAACTTTGGATCTAGTATTAATATATTAATTTTAAAATATTGGGTCTTAATAGATTGTATTATCATTTGAAGTTTTCTGCTTATCTCTGGGCAAACAGGCACATATGACTCCAGCCATCCCGGGAGGCCTGGTTGTGTGTCTTATTTATGTATTTCGTTTATTGTCCCCAGTTATTCACTTTTCTTTATGAAGAGGATTATGCATACCTTTCTATTGCCAGGTGAATGAAGATGAATTTCCCTGGAAGACATTAACATCTGTGACCCATTAATATGAATCATAGCATGTGATTTAACTTAACCAATGGGATGAAGGTTGAAATATCGACACCATGTCTAAGCAAAAATTTCCATGCAATAGTTGATCCATTCTCTTTTTCCTCTTCCATGAAAATAGTATGTCTCAGAGTGCAGCTAATCCTTCAGCTCCAATCCTATAATGAATGAGACATGAGAAATGAAGAGCTTCATCCTACGCTCAGCCAGTATGTAACAGGAGTGAACAATTGACGTTGGTTATTACGAGATACTTCGCTTTGACGGGATCACGAAGGAGAAGCTAAGTGTTATATGAATATTTAATTTTTTCCCCTTTCTCCTTTTCACTGGTAAGGATATAAAAGGTAATAAAGGCATTTTTCATGGAGATGTTAAGAATAACAAGGAGTCATTATCTACAATAGTTTGAATACGTGACAGGTCCAAGTAGTACGGAATAAAGAGGTCCAAAAAATCAAGATATTGCCTATGGTTTCTTAATTCCACAGTTTAAGACATGTGGAGGAATGTTTAAGTGAGGCCCCAAGGGAAGATACTGAAGATTTCATCCTTTCAACTTTTATACAATTGCTGTATCAGTAACTTGCCATCAAAGTTGATGGACATAACTTCTAACTGTAATGGAATGCCACCATTTTCCTGACCAGGGGAGATGTTTCTTCACTTCCTATCTGTTTTCTTCTAAACAATCTCAGAATGTTAAGAGTCCCTTGCTTTATGAGTTTTTCACATAATTCAGCGTTGGCATTTCAATAGCTGATGCATTTTGCAAGACAGCCTTCTTACTATTTTCACCTTTTGATAATATGGTTTGTAGTAAGCTTAGCTCATCTACCACACTGCACTTGACAAAAAGAAAACCAGAATAAAATATTGGTCTTCAAATCTCAAGATTCAATTTGTACTATTGCAACATTATCCAGGAATGTACATTAGGAAAAATTGTCAGAGGCTTTTAAGGTGTCAGAAAGGGCAGGATCTGCATGGATAAATTATGAGAATTTTCTTTTTTCTCTCTGTTTTTTCTATTGTGCCAAAAATATCACCATCAGTCTGCATTCTGGGTAGTTCCACCTACGTCTTTGAAAACTTAAATCTTGAAACTGTCTGAAGAATTTCCCTATTTATGTTGGTTGTATTTAATTCTATTTACTTTATTTATGTTTCTTAGTACACCTTAGATTTATTCAATTTTCTATTTCAGATATCTTTGCATTATCATAGCAGTCCTATGTTTGTCTAATAGTATGTACATTTGTAAAATTTTTACTGAAATTCAATTTAAAATATAAGTAATAGGATATTATTGTGATTTGCTTAGATAAGCACTTTTTAAATGTTATTCAGGAGCATTAGTTAGTAGTTTTTAATATTAATAGAAAATTAATTTTAGGATATTATAAAAATAAAAGTACTATAGGAAGGAGTACAGAATCACTATGGTAATGTTAATACACAATTTATTATTTCTACTGGGTAATAGCAATATAATAACAATAATATTTGTAGCCTGTATTGTATGACAGGCATAATTCTAAACTCTTTACATGTTAATTTATTTAACTTTAAACAATCCCCAAAAGTGGCTGCTATCATTACATCTGTTTTGCAGACAAGGAAATTAGGACACAGATGAGTTTAAAAACTTGCCCATAGACAAATGGCAAATATGGTAGATTTATGGAACCCAAGTAATATCAACCAGAGCCCCTCTTTTAAAGTATAGAAGATACTCAAATACTAACATTAAAATTTGTATCACTATGCAGATATTCTCAGTCTTCTACTAATATAACATATATCACAAAACTTTAGAGTTGTTGTGAAAAGAATGTTAGTTGGATTTAGTATTCAGTCCCTAAACTAAACTTTATAATTTTGATAAAGATGTTTACTAAAATTTGTATTTACATACAATAGAGTTTTATTTGTTTTCTTAATTTACTGTGTATTTTTTTAAATGTATTTTTATTAAATTCAGAGAGGAAGGGAAAGAAAGGAAGAGAGAGATAGAAACATCAATGATGAGAGAGAATCATTGATCAGCTGCCTCCTGCTCACCCCCTACTGGGGATGGAGCCCACAACCTAGGCATGTGCCCTGACCAGGAATTGAACCATGACCTCCTGGTTCACGGGTGGATACTCAACCACTAAGTCACACCAATGAGGCACTGTGTATTTTCCTTATAGGTTTTACTCCCTAAGTTAGGAGACTCTAAAAGGCAGGGAAGATGACTGATTTATCTTGTTGGCTGTACATGATCATCACTGTTTTCGCAGCCTCTTGTAAGTAGAAGACACCATCATGTTATTTACATAGATTTCTTTTCCCTAATTTCTAAATCAGCCTTAGCATATGGAATCATGGGGTATTTTGTTTTGTTTTGTTTTGTTATTGTTCTTCATATATGGACCAGTCTTGCAGAATCACTGAGCAATCATCTATTATCTTATGGCAATCCCTTCAACACATTCAAAGTGTCCTATTATCCAAACAAGACATACACATGGTAGGTATTATTATCTACCAAGACCTTGCCTGAATTTTCCAGGCCCTCTCCTTTATTTCTCAACCTTGTGCAAGACACAAAACACTACATTCTATTTTCCTGAATCATCCAACTAGATATTTTTGGTAATAAATATCAGTTACCGTTCTAACCATGATTTCTGTTCCATTTTCCCTTCACCTCAGCACTGATGGACAGTGCATAGGTGTCATTTAGAATGCTTAACACATGGACATTTACTTAGTGTATCCACACAAAAGTCACTCAATACATAGTTATAGAATTGAGTTGTAATGTCCAACCAAAGTATTCTATGGGAAAAAAATGCATTTAAGATAAACTCACTTGGAAAGTGTAGAGTTAGATAAATTGGTATTATTTTATGACTTAAATAAAACTTTAGCTACTTTAACAAGCAGATACTGTTCACTGTTTAGTCATCAGTGGATTCATGAGTTTAAGTGACATATACTAGATACCCATGGGTATAAAAACATTCCCTTCCAAAATAACACTTTAATTATTTATTTGGTCATTTGGAAGCAAGCATCTTATTTATGGAGTGCAGGGAGTATATGTTTTTTCTTTGCCTGCAAGGAATGAACACTTACAGAAGATTACAAGAATGGGATTCATGTAGAGAACTGCTTAAAAAAATAATACTTCTCTGGCTACTTTGGCTCAGTGGATAGAGTGTTGGCTTGCAGCCTGAAGGGTCCTGGATTTGATTCTGGTCAAAGGCACATGCCTGAATTGCAGGCTCAATTCCAGTGGCGGGTGTGCAGGATGCAGCGGATCAATGATTCTCTGTCATCACTGATGTTTCTATCTCTCCCTCTCCTTTCCTCTCTGAAATCAATAAAAATATTTTTTAAAATAGTATTATGTGGTTCATTTGTTGATAATCAAAGGAGTATCATGATTAGACTTTGAATTGCAAACAGGTGCCAGAGAAGTCAATGCACTTTTTCTGAAGAGATTATCAAGTAATTAAGGCATGTAATTAATAATCTGATTCCTAAGTAAACAATATCAAAAACTTAAGATAATAGTGTAAGAAAACAAAAACTCATAAGAGGAAAAGTACAAGGTAGTTGGTCATCATCTAGCCCATGGAATAAATGTGCAAACTAGTTGCTGACAGATCAGCATCAAAAGGGTCTGGGAAGGGCCAGAGCCCAAGGTTCTGACCCCCTGGTTCATAGGTCGATGCTCAACCACTGAGCTAAGGTGGCCAGGCTCCTAAAGGGTCTGGGAAGGGCCAGGCTCCTAAAGGAGGCCTGGTGCATGAATTCATGCACAGGTTGAGTCCTTAAGCCTAGTTGGCAATCAAGGCCAATTGTGGCTGGCCGGCTGGGCTGAGGTACAGGGAGAGGGACCACAGAAGGTTGGCCTGCTGGCCAGGGGGAGGGACCAGCCAGGGGGGAGGGACTACGGTAGGTTGGCTGGTCAGCCCCCAATCAGAGCCAGCCAGCTGAGGGAAGAGACTGGCGAGGGGGGTGGAGAGGACGTCAGGAGGTTGGCTGGATGTGGGAGGTTGGCTGTGGGAGTGCACTGACCACCAGGGGGTGGCTCCCACATTGAGCATCTGCCCCTGGTGGTCAGTGTGCATCATAGCTACCAGTTGGTAATCTGGTCCTAATGGTTGCTTAGGCTTTTATATATATAGATCCTCATCTGAGATATGTTTAGGGAGAAAAAGGGGGAGAGAGAGAGAGACATCAATGTGAAACAGAAACATCCATAGTTTGTCTCCCATATTTTCCCTGACCAGTGATCAATACTGCAACCTATTATGTGCCCCAAGCAGGTATCAAACTCACAACCTTTTCATATACAGGATGATACTTCAACTAACCAAACCACCTGGTCAGGGCTAATTTTTATATTTTTTATTAAACTCTCTTTCAGATTATAAATCCTGTGTTTTTATGCTTGCAGTCTGCCGTTCAACCCATACATTGAGGTCTAAATTTTAGATATCTTATTTTTTTAGTTATAGGATGTTTGTTTTGATATCATTTAATATTCTGTTTAAAATACCTTTCCCTTCAGTAAATATCTTTCCATATTTATTTTCTATTCCCTTAAACAATGATCATGTATAAAGTACTTGCTTATTAATTCTAATTTCTGTGTAATCTGTTGGTAAATGTCCTCTGTCTGTTTTAGCTTGATTTTTTTTTCTTAAGAACATGCCTCTTCTCAGTCTAGTATATAACATTTTTTATTGTATGCCATATTACATATAAAGGAAACACAGAAGTTCAAGGTATTATTACTCTCCGCCTGAAGGTGTTCTTCTCTCTTCTAGACACATAGAAAGGGCTGAAACCTCAATGAAATCATGATCGATACATTGCAGAACGTGGTTATACGGACTAAGACTCATTCTGTGTTTTGTTTGCCTTGTTTATTGGGCCTGGCACTGGTGAGATTTTGGTTGAAAGCCTGTTTTTTCTCTTTGTCCTTATCTTTTTGAGATTGTAGGAAACTGAGTTTTATCCTTTCCCATCCAGCTCTAAGCTTTTACATTCATGCACCATTATCGGGCAAATACCTTGAAGGTGAAGCCAGCCAAATGTTTAAATAGCAGGTTTTGTTGTTTTTTTGTTTTGTTTTGTTTGTTTGTTTGCTTGTTCTTGTTTTTTTTTACCAATGTCTATAAGACTCCAGGATTTTTTTTAATGCTCCTTAATTTTTTTTTCTAATGAACTCCTAATCCTACTGCACAGTCTTCAAATTTTATATCTTTTAGGAAACACTAGCCTAGTGATGAGGCTTTTGAAATTTCTAAGTCGTTAACTTCTGTACTGCTAGAACATTAAGAATTTAGCTGGTTTCTCTTTACCCCGCCAGAGTATATAAGTTTGGGGTAAGCTTGAACATCAACCTATGACTAGAAAATGCCCATAATTTGGCTACTTCCCCTAGGGCAGTGGTTCTCAACCTGTTGGCCCTTTAAATACAGTTCCTTATGTTGTGACCCAACCATAAAATTATTTTCATAGCTACTTCATAACTGTAATGTTGCTAATGTTATGAATCGTAATGTAAATATCTGATATGCAGGATGGTCTTAGGAGACCCCTGTTTGACTGCCAACGGGGTCGTGATCCACAGGTTGAGATTCACTGCCCTAGGGGAACTACCCTGTTTCCCTGAAAATAAGACTGTGTCTTATATTAATTTTTGCTCCCAAGGATGCACTAGGTCATATTTTCAGGGGATGTCTTATTTTTCCATGAAGAAGTCTACAGTACACATTTATTGTTGAACAAAAAAAAAAAAAAAGGAAATTTATTACCTGTGTGTCCACACAATGTGCCTGACTCCTGCCCCACACGACTCACTATCTAATTGTGAGTCAGCCAGACTCCGTCAGGGCAGAGCGAGCAGCAGGTGGCAGCTTGTCCTAGTGATGGTAGGGGATGTCTGATTAAAAGAGACCTCACATTTCCTGTCTGCTCTGGCTACACTGCAGCCAACATTGAGCTGCACGGTGGTGCTCGCCACTACAGCCCAGAGTCCAGAGTTATGGTAGCTTTGGGGGGCTTTATTATCGGGGGGGGCTTATGTTCGGGGGAGGCCTTATTATCGGAGAGGTCTTATTTTGGGGGGGTGCCTTATATTTCAGCAAGAGGCAAAACTGTAAGTAGGTCTCATTTTGGGGGGATGTCTTACTTTTGGGGAAACAGGGTATGTGATGATCATGAAGTCTCTTTAGAAATGTTCCTTACTTTCTGGAATTTCAGTACACCTAGTTCTTCCTTTAAAAGTTTACGCAAATAATAATGTAACAACTATGTGTAGTGCCAGGTGGGTCCCTGAAATAGCACAGCAGGAGGAGCACTCTGTAAGGTATGAATGTCTCACTACTATATTGTACACCTGAAATGAATATAAATTAATATTGAATGTAAACTGTAATTGAAATATAAAAATAGTTTATGCTTGTGAAAATGATTTTTGAAGTACATTTACTTTTCTTTAAAATGCTTGAGTGAGAGCATTGCCTATTGCAACCTATCATATCCTTCTCACTGGGAGTTCTCAGTGTAGTTTCCTCTTTGTTTTTAAGTCAGATTGATTGAAAATGCAGTTTAAATACAGTGAAATTCATTGTCTTTGTATATGTGCTTTTTACTTCTTTTTTAAAAATATTTTTTATTGATTTCAGAGAGGAAGGGAGATGGACAGAGAGATAGAAACATCAATAATAAGAAAGAATCATTGATTGGCTGCCTCCTGCACACCTCCCACTAGGGATTGAACCTGAAACCCAGGCATGTACCCTGATCTGGAATTGAACGGTGACCTCCTGGTTCATAGATCGACGCTCAACCACTGAGCCACTGGGATGGGTTAAGTATGTACTTTAATAAAATTAGACAAATGCATACAGCCATAATCACCACCACAGCAATAATATAGATTACAGAATATTTTCAACCTCAAAAGTTTCCCTATGCACTTTCACATCAATGACCTTCTTCTACTACTGGCTCCTAACAGCCATTAGGTTTTCTTTCTTAGAATATAGTTTTGCCTATTCCAGAATGAAAATACAATATAATTGGGATCATTCAGGATGCAGTCATTTGTGCTTGGCTTAGCGCATTTAGCTTAAGATTTTGTACATTCATCCATATTGTTATATGCATTAGTAGTTCATTCATCAATATTGCTAAATGGTGCTTCATTGAACATGAGTTGATAAATATTTGTGGCATTGCCAGAGTTGGTGGCTATAAATAAAATCCCTCTATGGGATGTATATTTTCAGAGACCTAGGAGTGGGTTGAGGGCATTTTGGCATATAAGTATTTGTGTGAGCATATTTTTATGTCTCTGTGTATATGTGTATATATCTATATATTTGACTTGAAATTGACAAACTATTTTCTAACAGAGCTATGTTATTTTGTGACTCCCCAGTAGCAATGTATGCAAGTTCCACTTGTTCTAGATCCTCTCTAACACTCAGCATTTCCATTTTAAGCATTCTACTTGGTGTGTAGTGGTTTCAATTTGCATTTCCTAATGTCTAATAAGATTGAGAATTACTTCATGTTCTTATTCACCATCCATATGTATTTTTCAGTGAAGTGTCATATTTTTGCCACTTTTCATTGGGTTTTATTGAGTTGTAAAAATGGTTTCAATGTTTTGAATATGTCTTTCATCTGATGATATTTTGTAAATATCTTCTTCCTATCACATGCTTTTACCTTCTCTTAACAGTATCATTTTAAATACTAGGGGTCCAGTGCACAAAAATTTGTGCACTCAGCGGGGGGTCCCTCAGCCTGGCCTGTGTTCTCTCCCAGTCTGGGACCCCTCGGGGTATGTCCACCTACTGGCATGCCTGGGCAGCCTGGGTGAGAGGCTGATGGCTGTTTGCAGGCTGCTCACAGCTCCCATTGACCCAATGTCCCAGGTAGGCAGGCTAGAATCAGGTTTCTGAGCTTTATTTATCTTCTATAATTGAAACTATGTTGCCGTGAGCGGAGGCCTAGGCAGGCAGTGAAGCCTCCTGTTTGCTTCAGCTTTGTGGCTTCTATAATTGAAACATTGTTGCCATAATCAGAGGCCCATCCTGCCTAGGCAGGCAGTTTAAACTCCATCCCTGGTGCAATGGAGGCCTCCTGTTTGTCTTGGCTGGGTTAATTTGCATACAGCTGCTCTGATTGGCTGGAGGGCGTGGCTTGGTTGGTGGGCATGGCTTAGGTGTCTTGGGGTGGTGGTTAATTTGCATATTACTCTTTTAATAGATTAGATAAAGTTTCTAACTTTGGCAAAGTTCAATTTATATGTGTGTAGCTATATATCTAATCTAATAAAAGAAAAATATGCAAATTGGTATCACTCCCCTACACTTAAGCCACACCCACCAGCCAATCAGAGCAACTATATGCAAATAAACACAGCCAAGATGGTGGCTGGCAGTCACGGAGCTGGAGCAAGCAGGAGGGTTAGTTGCCCGGGCGATGGAGGAAGCCAAGCTTCCCGCCTGCCTAGGCCAGCTGTGGAAACAAAGACAACAAAGTTTCAATTATAGAAGTCAAAGAGTTTGAGCCAGGAGGAGGCTTAGTTACCCCAGCAATGGTGGCTGTGGCCTCTGCTCAAGGCAACAAAGTTTCAATTGTAGAAGATAAATAAACCCCAGAAATCTGATTCCAGCCAGCCTTGTTGGGAGCTTGGGTAACTGGGGGCCGTGGCCACCCTGCAAATGGCCATCAGCCCCTCACCAGGATGGCCACACCCTCATGGGGAAAGGGTCCCTTCTGGGGGGCTTGGTCAGCCTGAAAACAGCCATCAGCCACTCAGCCAGACTGGCCAGGCACCCCAGCAGGGCCCCCCACCCTGAAGGGACTCTGGCCAGCCTGCAAACAGCCATCAGCCCCTCACTCAGGCTGGTCAGGCACCTCCGCAAGACCCCCACCCTGATCTGGGACACCTTCAGGGCAAACCAGCTGGCACCCCACCCATGCACCAGGCTTCTATCCTATATAATAAAACGGTAATATGCAAATTGACCCTAACAGCAGAATGGCTGGGAAGAACTGATCACTATGACACACACTGACCACCAGGGGGCAGATGCTCAATGCAGCAGCTGCCCCTGGTGATCAGTGCAGTCCCACGGGGAGCTCTGCTCAGCCACAAGCCATGCTGATGGTTGCCAGCACAGTGGTGGTGGTGGGAGTCTCTCCTGTCTCCTCAGCAGCGCTAAGGATGTTCGACTGCAGCTGTGGCCTGCTCCCTGCTGGCAAGTGGACATCTCCAGAGTGTTCCCAGGCTGCCAGAGGGATATCTGACTGCCATCTTAGGCCCAATATGCCAAGGAGCAGACCTAAGCCAGCAGGTGGACATACCCCAAAGAGCCCCAGACTGCAAGAGGGCACAGGCTGGGCTGAGGGACCCCCCTGAGTGCACAAATTTTTCTGCACCAGGCCTCTAGAATGTATATAATATCATATATAACATATATGCATAGAAAAATGTAAATACATGTAACTACACAATCTTTGCCTAACAGAGGGATATTAAGATTTTATGCCATGTTTTCTTTTGGAATTGCATTTATGCCTGTGATCTACTTTATGCTGATTGTTATATATGGTACCAAGATAAAAGAGTAACAGTTATTTTAACCCCCTATGGATGGACATGTGCACAATATCCACTTAACTGTCAGTTATCATATTCCTTTCTCACATTATATGTTGTGTGTTTAGGGAGAAAATAACTTTTACCATTAATTACTAGGGGCCCAGTGCATGAATTTGTGTACCTTGAAAGGAAATGTGGGCCGTGAGGCTGCGGTAGGCACAGGGGCGGGTCTCAGCCCATCCTCCATGCCTCTGCTTGTCCCATCCCACTGCCGTCTCAGGTCCCCTGTATACTGGCAGCCCCACTCCCGCCATCACCACTCCCATGCACTGATGGCGGCTGTCCCACTCACATCCACTGAAGACGTGGAGCAATTGGGGCCAGTGCCAGCAGCAGGTGTGAGTGGGGTGGGCACTGTCAGTGGGTGTGAGTGGCAGCTATTGCTCTCATCACCCCTCAGGAGCAGGGGGAGGTGGAGAAGCACTCAGGGTCAATCAGGACTGGCAGTTGCTGCTCATACCCACTGATGGTGCCAACCAATCAAGATAGGCACTGGACATTGGCAGCGAGTGTGAGCGGCAACTCTGGTGCCGGCTGCAGGTGTGAGTGGGGCTTGTGCTGGCAGTGGGTTCGAGTGGCAGCTCTGGCACTGGGAGTGGGGCCAACATAGGCAGCAGGTGTGAGAGGCAGCTGCTGGCCTCGATCTCCCCTCAAGACCAGAGGGAGGTGAAGAAGCCCTGAGGGGTGATTTGGGCCAGCAGCCACCACTCGCATCCACTAACAGCACCGAGTGATGGGGGCCAGTGCCGGCAGCAGGTACGAGCAGGGCCAGTGCTGCCAGCAGGTACAAGTGCCGGGCAGGACTGTGGCACACAGAAGAATTTTCAGTAAGCACCAGAGACTCACCCCAGAGACAATGACTGGTACCCTGCCTTGGTCTGGCATCCCCACTCACCTGCTTCACCATCCCGCCTTGGCAAAGCCCACCATGTTCCATGCACCTCCCCTGGTGGTCAGGACACATCATAGCAAATGATCAGTTGTTCTGCTGTTCGGTCTCTTTGCATATTAGCCTTTTATTATATAGGACTAGAGGCCCAGTGCACGAAATTCGTGCTTGGAGGGAGGTGTCCCTCAGCCCAACCTGCCCCCTCTCATAGTCTAGGACCTCTCAGTGGATGTTCTACTGATGGCCACAGTCTGGCAGCAGAGGCTCAGAGCAGGCGCCTTGTGTGTGTGTGTGTGTGTGTGTGTGTGTGTGTGTGTGTGAGTGTGTCCCTGCCTGGGGCCTGCCCCTATCTGTGTTGGAGGCTCAGAGCAGGCACCCCATGTGTGTGTGTGTGTGTGTGTGTATCTGTCTGCTGGGGGCCTGCCCCCACCCACACCATGGAGGCTTGGAGCAGGCACCCCTCTGTGTTGATCTCTCAGGCTCCTGGTCTCGCCTGCATGTTGTTCTCTCCCTTGAGCCATGGCCAGGGCTGGGTGCTCCCGGATCACCGTGGCGACCAAGGAGCAGGTCCTGCTGCTTGTTGCCTGCAGGCTGCACGTACCTGCCCACGATCCAGATTGCCGCAGCGACTAGGAGCAGGCCCTGCTGGGGCCTGCCTGCTGGCAGTGCTTATCTGCTGGAGGGCAGCTGCTCATGGGTTGCTGAGGCAATGACTGCTGGGCTCACGTTGCCAGGGTGATGCTGCCAGTGTGCTGCCCCACCGCTATGGGCGTCACCACCTTTGTTGCGTAGTAATGGTTAATTTGCATATTACTCTTTTATTAGATAGGACTAGAGGCCCAGTGCATGTATTTTGTGCAGTTTGGGGAGTCCCTCAGCCCATGCTGCACCCTCTCCAATCTGGGACTCCTTCAGGGATGTCCAACTGTCTCTTGCAATCTGGGATCACTGGCTCCTAACTGCTTGCCTGCCTGCCTGCCTGATCACCCCTAATCCCTCTGCCTGCCTAATCATCCCTAACTACCACCTCTGCCTGCATGCCTAATCACCCCCAACTGCTCCCCTACTGGCCTGATCGCCCCCAACTGC
Organism: Murina feae; assembly: GCA_004026665.1. Lineage (NCBI taxonomy): Eukaryota > Metazoa > Chordata > Mammalia > Chiroptera > Vespertilionidae > Murina > Murina feae. The sequence goes on along the minus strand of PVJC01009190.1, from coordinate 29,254 downwards.
TTCCCTGCTGGCTTGATCACCCCTAACTGCCTCTGCTTCGCCCTGCACCCAGGATGCAGGATTGCCTTCTCCAGACAGTCGCAGGCACTTGGGACCTGGGCTTCCCTCCCTTTGGCTGGCTGCAGGCACCCAGGACCCAAGCCAGCTTTTCCCGGGACAGCTGTAGCCACAGGATATGGGGGGCGGGTGGCTTCGCCTGGGCCGCAGCTGCAGGTGCCCAGGACAACAGGGTGGGTGGTTTGTCCCTCTCCCAGGCTGCTGGTGCCTTGGACTGTAGTGGGTGGGGCAGTGGCTTTTCCCTCTCCCAGGATATGGCCCCAGCTGCTGGTGCCCGGGACCTTGGGGGCCATGGGGTGTGCATATTGTCTCTCTCCTGGGCCACAACCTCGGGCACTGGTGCCAGGACCACAGGGCGGGTGGTTTGTCCCTCTCCCAGGCTCCTGGCGCCTGGGATTGTGGGGCAGGTGGCTTGTCCCTCTCCCAAGCCACAGCCCCAGCCACTGGTGCCTGGGGCCATGGGACATGCAGATTGTCCCTCTCCTGTTCCTCTCCCAGGCTGGAGCCTGCCTGGTTTCCATTCCTCTTTCTTGAGATCATTTGTACCTGGCTGGTCTACATTCCTCTTTCATGAGATCATTTGTGCCTGGCTCCCCATTCCTCTCTCCCCAGTGCTGAGTGTTTGAGCAGGTAGGCTTGACAGCATGAGGGCATGAGGGCATGAGGGCATGATGGTGTGATGGCATGATAAACAATATGCTCTAGAAGGTGTATTTAAAGAACTATACTTGAGGTTGCCTCATCCACATCTGAACCTAATATAGATGATGGGGATTTGAGTTGCTACTGCAAACGATAAAACTTTTACAAATATGGAGAATGGAGGTGAATATATTTTAGACACAGAAGGGCATGAATCATTGGGGAGCCAAAAGTTAAACTGTGGTCAGCTGCTTCTAAAATGTTTCCCAATTATCTCTGTTTCCTGCTTTTCACACTCTTATTTAGGCCTTGCCTTTGAGTGTGGTCTGTACCTAGTGACTTGCTGCTAAAACATAGAATCTGGCAAAGTGATGGGATGCCATTTGCATGATTAGGATATAAGACTCATTTTCTTTTTTTCTCTCTCTCTTTTTCTCTCCATCACTGTCTGATATTTTGTGAATTTCCATATTGCGAAGTCCCACAAAGAACTAAGGGAAGCCTTTGGAGAAAAGCATATGAAGCCCTCGTCGAAACAGTATGTGAGGAGCTAAATTCTGTCATATGAGGGAGCTGGAAGCAGTTCTTGTCTTTGTCCCTTCAGGCTGCTATGACAAAATACCACAGAATGAGTAGCTTACAAACAGAAAAACTCATTGGTTACAATTCTAGAGGCTGGACCTCCGAGATCAGGTTGCAGCATGGCGAGGGGAGGGCCCTGCTCTGGAATACAGACCTCTCCTTGTATCCTCACACACAGAAAGCTCTAGAGAGCTCTGAGGGACCTCTTTTTTAAAAGCACTAATCCTGCCCAGCCTTCCCAATGGTTGAGCATCGACCTATGAACCAGGAGGTCAATTCCTGATTGGGCACATGCCCTGGTTGCAGGCTGGATTCCCAGTGTGGGACATACAAGAGAAAGCCAATCAATGATTCTCTCTCATCATTGATCTTTCTATCTTTCTCTCCCTTTCCCTTTCCTCTCTGAAATCAATAAAAACATATCTAAAATAAAAATAAAAACACTAATCCTATTCATGTGAGCTCCACCCTCTTGACCTAATCACTCCCCAAAACTCCACATACTAATACCATCACCTCTGGAGGTTAGGATATCAACACATGAGTTTTGGGGGAACACAAACATTCAGATCATAGCAGATCTTTTCCCAGTTGAGCCTTGAGATGTCATGGCTACTGGTATATCTGGAACTTGGCTTGCAGCCTGTGAGAGACTTTGAATCTTTAGCACTCAGCTAAATTTCACCTGATCCCTAATCTAGCAAAACTGCTAGCTAATGAATATTATTATTTAAGCCACTACGTGTGGGGTAATTTCTTTGTAGCAATTTATATTTAGCACTAGAGGCCCAGTGCATGAAAATTTGTGCACTAGGGGTGAGGGGGAGGACTCTTCAGCCCAGCCTGCCCACTCTCATAGTCTGGGAGCCCTCAGGGGATGTCCTACTGACAGCTTAGGCCCACTTCTGCAGGAGGCGACCAGGCTGATCAGGGGAAGGTGCCACCCCCATTCACCCCATTGCTGCTGCTGCCTCTGGCCTCCCTCTTCAGGAGGCAACCAGGCCAATCAGGGGAAGGCACCGCACTCATCACTCCACTGCTGCTGCTGCCACTGCAGGTGCTGCAACCTCTGGGGCTCACGGCTGCCTGAACCCATGGCTGCCTGATTCCCGGGCCTCACAGCCACTGTGGCTTTGTCTGGATGGATGTCGAGAAGACATCTGATCTAATTAGCATATTAACCTTTTATTAGCATAGATATCAATTATGCCATCACCATTTGTTGAAATGATTGTATTACCATAGCACCTTGTTTGAATTAAGCATACTCAACTGTCCATAAATGTGTGCATCTCTTTCTGAACTCTTTAGGCATTTATTTTTTTATTGATTTATATTTCTTTGCTTTTGTTAATACTACCATATTCTGATTATTGTGGCTGCATAGCACATAGTTCCTATGTATTGTTTCTGCTGCTGCTCCATAGTTTACACTGGGAGAGCCCTGCTTTAAAACATGAAGAGCCACGTGTGCATGCCGCAAATGCTGCCTTGCTGATATTCTCCCCTAAATGCTTACACTTATGTGACTAACTCATTCACACTCTTGAGCTTGTCAGGAGACTTGATCTGGCTTGATAGGCACCTCCTCGAGGAAGATGTGTGGAAGGTTACATGACCTTCTCAAATTCTGCCACAGGAATTTCTGTGGCCTACAAGATCCCCTGGCCTCCACATGAGACAACTCTGAGGAGAGTCTCATCACTATGCCACAGGCCAAGGCTTAAGTTTATCAGACACGATACCTTGCCGGCCCTGTTCTCTGTACCCTCCTGTAGATTGCATTTATTTCTTCATCACATGATTTCCTGATGAACATTTCCTCAGTGCACGTGTGCAATCGAATTTTTGTCTCAGGCCCTGCTTTAGGAAACCCAACTTAAGACACCAAGAATTTCAATCATGTAAATTCATGTCCATTCTTAGGGCACTTTTGCCCAAAGGATAATAAATACATGACAATTTTTCTGGACAGAATCATGGAATGCAATCTCTAAAATGTATCTAGAGGTCAATTTTACTATAAATTCTGTCTTCAGGTAAAACTTAAGAAATACTTAAGTAACATGTGATGCTCATGGAAAAAAAAAAAAAGAAATAACATTTTTCCCATAGTGATTCCGTAAAATCCCATTAGCTAGGCAGATTAATGAAAGTGTAACTTTTGAAATATGACCTAGCATGAGAAGACATAGAAAGCATCATTCCTTCTATAACCACTGTTATTTTTTAAATTTTGACTTGAAGACTCAACATTTTAGTTTCTAATTCTTATTGGAGAGCTACATATTGATCCTAGAACAAAGGAAGAAAATATACGCAATGTCAAAGTGGCTGGAAATGTTTTAATGTAAAGGTATGTTCTCCAGATAATTAGCCAACAGTTTTGAAAGTTTACCTGTGAGCATCACACACATGAAGATTTCACAGGTTTAGCTGTGAAGTGGACATTGGAATACCTGTTAGTGTAGAAAATTCTGGGCCTCTCACTCATCAGACTCGCTCTCACACTGAGATATTAGCTATGGACATAAGCACCCCTTCAACACAACTAAACAAGAGTGAAAACAAAGCATAATTTAAATGTGCCCGTTTTTTTGTGCTTAAATATATATTTGAATTCCAATAAAGACTTTTCTAGTAAGAGCTACACCATTAAAGGCTAGTGTTCAGACTCTTCCACAAGTTGTATTTTAAAAAAGACTTGCTAAAATACAAAAATAGTACATAAAGATAATTGCAAAGATCTAATTAGTCTTTCTCTTAAAATGGCTTGTCTACTAGTTTAATAGATGAAGTATTTTAAAGAGTTTATAGAGAAATTTCACAGTAACCATAGAGGGAAAAGGTGCTTAAAGTATCACTGAGCCTCATAATTAAACAGAAACTTGCAGCTCAGTTAAAATTAAGCATCATTATGCATAAAACATCATTGAGTACCAAGCGATGAATAAAAAGAACTGCTATTGGTGTTAATAGGCAAAAGGTAAGTGATAATATAGATTGGACTTAGCATTGCAGATAGATTACGAAGAAATTTTAATATTAGAAACTGGAATTCAATCTTCTTTCTAATAAACTAATGAATACATTCTTGACATAGCAGAGCTATTTACTATTTCACATATATTAATTCAAGTTTAAATGAAACACTGAAAATGATTTATTTGTTGATTGGATTGGAAATTTGGGGCTATGAAAAATATGATTGTGATTTACTTTGAAAATAAAAAAGAAACAAACAAAAGATATTTAAAAAAAAAAAAACAAAAAAAAAAAAACAGGTGACACCTAAGATTGACCAAAAAATTTTAAGAAATCATTCAGGTTAAATATTTTTTTTTCCAAAAGAGAGGTGTCTTATGACATAATTAGAAACTTTTTTTTCTTTAGGAGTACTAATATGTTTAAAATAAGTTTATAATTGATCTCATATAGGCAGATAAATCAATGGAGATAAGATATAGTTGTAGACATATAGATATAGATAAGACATAGCTATACATTTATAACTGAATCTTATCTATGTCTATATTTTCCAATTAATTTTGGGGGTCTTAAAATATTTATCTTATCTATCAGTCTATATCAGTGGTTAAGAGATTTCTGGATAAGAAAATTTCATACTCCTATGTCTTTGTTCCTTCATTTTTAAAATATAAGAGATGGACTATGGGATTTTTGAAGTCTTTTTCTCCTTTAAAAGTCTTTAAATTTTGATATTCTCTAAGACATTCCCTACTGCAACAACTTTTTATTGACTTCTGACAATTTATTTTATTTTATCATAGAAAAGGAATCATATCACTTACACAAAGTGTTTTGGATATAACCAAACTATTCTGATTGTATTGAGTTATTTTGACCACTATCCAGCACCTTGTTTTGGTCATAAAACATTATAGGAATTATGTCATCACTGACTGTCCAGCTTGTCTGACCTTTTCATCTGTATAGAACTCATGTCATTCACAGTAATTTTAAGATATGCAGTGATTTTTACATTTGCACTGGAATATTTTATTTAGTCATTTTCCCATCTTGGATATATTTTTGTATGTATGGACATCCCAATTAATGTTCCCCCTTTTCTGTCATAAGAGTGATGCACCTTGCCCTAACCAGTTTGGCTCAGTGGATAGAGCATCGGCCTGTGAACTGAAGGGTCGATTCCAGTCAAGGGCATGTACCTTGGTTGCGGGCACATTCCCAGTGGGGGATGTGCAGGAGGCAGTTGATCGATGTTTCTCTCTCATTGATGTTTCTAACTCTCTATCCCTTTCCCTTCCTCTCTGTAAAAAATCAATAAAAATATTTTTTTTAAAAAGAGTGATGCACCTTAGCTTTGAACAGATGAAGTCAGATTCACTTCAACCTCTTGCTGTGCTCTGCCTGCGTCAGAGACTCTTCCTCTTGCTTCATTCCTCTTATAAGATCTCTGACCCTCTTCAAAAAGACAGATGTCTTCATTTATTTGGAGAGTCTCCTTCTGTTACAGATGTCTGTGTTAATTTACTGCTATAAAAATTGAGATCAGTTATAGAAAGAATATGAAAAGGTAAACAGAGAGTACAAATTTGGTTTTTGAAAAAAATGTTAAATTCATCAGAGTTATCATCCTACAATGAAGTGTTTTTAAGTTCTGAGTTGGCTATAAAAAGAATGTTTACCAGGCCAATTGACCAGCACACTGTATCAAAATTACAGGATTCCTGGATTTTGTTTAGTTTTCTGCTTCTACTCTCCTGTTTTCAATCTTCCTTTTTCCCTTCTTATATCTCTTCTTCACTCCCACCCTTATTTTATTCTTTTCTTTAAATTTTCTGGGGGTCTAACATGCATTCAAAAATTACTGTTATAAGGAACTCTAAAGAAAGAATTCATCGTGTCACCTCAAATATGCAAATTTAACTAAACTGTCATATGTTTATATTATTTGCTTGACAGTGTATGAGAAAAAAATAACATTTGCCTGTGCTTTAATTTTTCTTCTAACCTAAACAAACTGGTAGTTTTAGATTTAGGTTTCTGTGTCAGTTCTCCTTCTGGTGATTGAATTTTACTAATAGAAAATTGTGGCATTTTAATTTGTTAACTGGTAATTAATTACGAAGGCATGCAGCTGGAGATTTTTTTGTATCTCATGACTAAAGTTATATCTTGGTTAGTTTTGAGTTTAATCTCATATTATACTTTGATTAAGTAATCTAGAAAAAAATTCATTTTTGGAGAAGGAAATCAATTAAGAACTCCAAAAGGATGTGCATGTTGTTTGGTTTCAAAATGGTATAAACATAGCTTTTTATTCTAACAATATAATTGGGAAGGATTAGAAAGGATACTCAAGGTTTGGGACTTAAACATTATGCTGTTCTTACTGTTTATTCTTAGAGATTCCTTCATGAGTTTGCTTTGTTTTTCATCTTTAAAATCTCAAAATATTTTACTGAGGTATAACAGAGAGTAAAAATAACCAAAATAAAATGTTAACAAAAAGTTTTTCGAAGGGTCAAGTTGAGGTTAAAGGGGTCCACAGGGTTCTAAAGTGACCTGGAAATAGAGGGTAGGGAGGGCAAGTCATGCTTATTTTATCCTTTAGGGTTACATTAAAATATACACAGCACTGTCCTCACACTTTCATAATGAACACTAATTTGTTTTATGATTAAAAATTTAATTTTTAAAGACAGGCAACCACATTTCATATGATGGGAACATATTAAGCTACTATTTTTATTTTATGCTCATTTGAAATATGTGTTACATATAAACATTATTTTTCTATATAAATTTAGTGAATAGTTAAAAGGATCATCAATGTTTCTAATAGGTGTTTAAAAAGGAGCATCTATTACAAACAAATTATATACATTATAAGGTGTACATATAAATATTACACATACATTTTATAATTTTTAAAAACAAATTGTTACACTATACTGAAGGAAAGGCATGCCATTTGAAAGTTAAATAAAATCAGTATAAAATTATAATTTAATGTATAAAAATCTTTGGATCCTACGTTTTCATATAAAATATGAATATTTTTATCTCTTAATTAGAATTATTTAAATTACCTGAACATTTGGAAAGATTTGCTCATATTAATTTTTAAGATAACTTCCATAAAATATAGCACTCTTCAAGTGTTTTTTTACATTCAAAAAATGTTACTATTTTTCATTGTTAATGTCTTTTAAATGATGCACAGGGTAGCATTAAGTGTTTAAAATGTGAGGAATGCAGTACCTATAATAAGAACCACCTTTAAAATATTTCATGAATCTCTTTTTTGAAAAGTTCTAATTTTTCTAATATCTAGATTTTATTTTTCTTTCCTTTTTCATTAATGCCTCCAACATGAACTATATGAGTTGTTCTGTGTATAAAAATTTAGAAATCTCATTTAAGGTTGTGGCATTGATTTAAATGATGTCATTAATAAATCTATTTAGATAATTATCCTAATTTCCTTTCTCCCTTTTTAGCTTCTTTCCACCTGATAAATTTTTATTCATATTAAAATATTATATATTTCATTTATCTAAGATAAATATGGCAGGGAAATATTTATGGCAAACAAAACAATTTGTCAGAGTAAGTTATTTTCTTATTCTATGTTGTATCTTATATACTTAGTCTCCTTGATGATTTTTAATAAGTTAACCACTCACATATAGTTAGGTAGTAACTTTAATTTTTGTAATCAAAGAAACAGACAAGTTAGTTATTTTTAATAAAGATTAAATTACCAAACTATTGTTTGAGGACATTTGTTTTATTATTAAGTTTTTACCTGATCCCTAAAAACACTTGTGACACAGAAATATAACTTTTTCTGTGGACACTGCTTTTCCCATTTCAATTGTCCTACTAATTCCACAGCTGTATAGTGGGAAACCTATTGAGAGGAAGCATTAAAATATTTTAAAACCACATGGGGTTATTAAAACCTGGGATGAATCCTCTAAATCTTGGAGACAACTGTTCATCAGATGCTTTTTTTTAAGAAAAAAAAAAAACTTCATACTTTACTAGAACCTATAATTCACAGCTGTTATTTCAGGCAATGTTCCTCGAGAATGGTCAGAGGAATATACTGGATCATTGGAAGAGGAAGAAATTAGCCAAATTCATCATTTGCTTTTAATTTTGCATTTTCATTCAATTAATTTTCCTTACTTGTCTAGCAAGACTGAACTCATCTTAAAAGTCTTAATTTCTTTCGGCTCAATGTAAATGATGATGCCTGAGAGTCTTGGACTATAAATAATGTGGCCTGTTTTGGGGGGAGAGGGTGCTATGTAGCTATTATTTTTAGATGGGAAAAACAAAAGCATTTCACACACTCAAAAAAATGGTAGTAAGTGTTGAAAGTAATCAATGGCTTGCCTTTTATTTGCTGCAAATGACAAGCTTAACAATTGTCACAGAACTCACTAGTGCATTCTGGAAATCTCATTCTGTCATAAAACCCTGACTATAGCAACATCTGTCTGAGCTGGACAGAGCCCCAGTGACCCTGTGCTAACATGGGATCCCTGGTGGTCAGAAAGCAAGCAAGAAAGGTAAAAGCAAAGAAACATGTAAGCGGCTTAAATGACAGAGGCATGCTCTCAGAAGGAAACCTTTCCTTTCTTTCCTTTTGTTCCCAGCTGTCAGAGGGAATTCTCTGGATGTATCTTTACTTTTGAGTTGAATGAGAATCAAAACAGAAGTTACATGTTATTAAGCGAATAAGATTAGTGATGACCTCAACTACTTTTGAACACTTTATCTCACCTTTTTTTTTTTTTTTTGCTTTGTTACCCAATGCCCTCATGACAAAATGTCAAAACTTATTTTTTTTGTGTGTTTTATTGGGACTATTCTATAGATTTGACATATTATAACAAAAAGTAAATATTACCAGATCATTATAGACAATGAGAAAGAATGAACCTTCTTCTTGTCTCTCCTAAGAGATTGAAAGCCAATGCTGAGAGATTTTATTTTCCCTCACAATGCCATCTAGAATTTGTATAGATTCGTCTTTAGTTAGGTCCCTTCATATTATAAAATGTACCACTTCACTCAGCCTAGAAATATGAATTCTTGCCATAGACATTCTTCTCAGCAACAATTGAAAGAAATTAAATATATAAGTATGTTAGAACTGTCTGATTTATTTTATGTAAAAGATTATCTATCATCTATCATCTATCTATCATCTATCTATCTATCTATCTATCTATCTATCTATCTATCTATTTATCTATCTATCTATCATCAACTTTTTTTCCCTGGACATTGGCAGGTTGTGTCACAGAAAAACAATTTAGATGAAACAGGTTTAATACAATGGAATGCAGAGATAGTCTGTTACTTTCTCCACTTTATAGTTAGCAAGTCTTAGACATCATCTCTTCTCATTTATCTCTGAATGGATGAACATACCTTTGCCAGGGGCTCATGATTGAATAATAAAGCAAATCATAAAGTCCAATACACTTCTCTTGGCACTCAATCAAATCAATCACTATGAAGCAAAGTACACTGGGGAAAAATGAGTGATCATTAAGATTTTAGACAGCTTTTAAGTGCCTTAGACAGTAAAAAATTATATTTTTTGCAAATCTATGTGAAATGTACTTTATTAATACAATCTGATTTATGTAGTATGTTTGCAAACTCACACATATAATTTCTCAGCTTCACAATTAGAACAAGTACAAATTTCTTTTGAAGTATATACTATGTCTAGAATGTTTTTCTTTTTAATTTGCCCATAAACATTCAGGAAAGTTCAGGAAACTCACATATACAATCCAAGTTTTCAGTTCCACTTCTGCCTCAAGTGCGCAAAGACAAGGCACAGTCATCTATCTCGTTTATTTCTCTGAAAATGGTGTTCTTAAAGTACATCTTGCAGATAGATTATCTATCCCTCACAGCAAAGCTTCACAATGGGAGTCTAATAATTGTTCCTTTTCTAATTTCACTAAATGAGTTATAATTATTTTATGTCTGTTTTATGGTTACTGAATAGTATTAACCTAAACTCTAATTATAATATAGCTTTCAGAGAAATGTATGGACACCAAATTGATGAACAGCCAGCTTATGTAGGAACGTCCCATAAAGCACATACACAGCTAATAGTTTTAGGAATAGCATGTTAAAATTCAGAGGCACAACTCATTGGGAATGAAACAGGATGTAAATTAATTGAGTTTATGCCTTCCAAGACTAGACAGACAGGAACATGCAATTGTGATTAATACAAATAAAATAAATTTACAGTTAAGAACAAAATAGCTATTTTCCAATATGTTTGAAACCAATGATAGATACTTTAGGTCTGTGTCATACTTATAATGTGAGCACACAGTGCCTATTGAGTCACTTGGATTTGTAGCAATATAGGCAAAATAAATACTATGTTACTAAAGAAGATGGTATTATTGAGGGTAGTAATTTGGCTAGGAAGTTTTAATAGCCACTTTCTATTTTTAAGTTCTTGATATTTTTATATTTTAATAAAAGAAAATTGAACTATGGACTTATCATAAAGAAAAGGAAGAACAAATGTTTTCTTTCAATTAAAAAATTCTTTAATTACTAAAATATAACTTGTTTTATGGGGATATATTATAATGTTTATCAAACACTTTTGATATGTTTCCATATATTATAAATTAAAGGATATTCATACAGAGTTTGAATGGATTCCTTATGAAATAAAGTGCATTATTAATTGTAAAGGTTTTCTTTTATTGAAATAAATGCAATCCAAAGCAATTACCCTTAGTCAGTGAAATCCTTTGTGATTGCCATAAAAATATTGACGAATATGAACAAAATTACTTCAATATATACTTTTATTTATTTAAAATTTGAAAGTACAATGCTTGAAGTTTTATAGTCTATTTTAGAAATTGGGAATAATAGTTTTTTTAATATGAAAATTTGCAAAATATCTGGTTGATATCATTAAAGAGGCTGAACATGTTTTGGTTACTTTATGGCAAGGGGGGGGCGTTAAATTCAGTCTGGAAGAAGAAACTAGAAAGCTACCTCTGAAAGTAAAGCTTTAATAAAAAATTACAAGGCGCACACTAATTTATATTTATGTTGGTTAAACACATTACAAGAACCAAAGAACTGCATTAACAATTTTGAATGTTCACAGCATATTGTTTATAGATTCTTAATCTTAATCGCTACTACCTGTGGAACATTGACTACTATTCCTAACAACAATGATAATATTAACAATAGCAGGTATAATTTAATAGGTGTTTACAATAAGTCAAACAAGATCATTATAATGATTATCTTATGAAGAATGTAGTGAGCTAACAAAGCACAGTCCCTTATCCTCAATAGGATTCCAGGCTACTTCTAAAAGGCTGATTTAAACATTTAATTTTTGGATAATGTGGAAATACCATGAAGAAGGTCTCTAAAATGGGGACATGTGGTACAATCTGTGGAGTCCAGAAACTACTTTTTATGAGATATAATGTCTGAACTAAATTCTTAATGATTAAAGAAGAGTTATCCAAATTAAGGAAGGTAAGAGAGTTATCACAAGCAGAGAAAATCTTAGAATGAGAGCTCATAATCTCTATTAAATTAAAGGTAAATAGACAATAACACATCTATATCTTTTTTGTTTGCTTTTTTTTTTTTTTTTTTTTTTTAGTGATTGGAAAAAAAAACTGGGAGTAGCAGATGAAGACTGAGAAAGTTAGGAAATGACCTGATTTGTTATTTACAATTCTGTACAGCCCTGAAAACAGGTCCAGTATTTCCAGACTACACTCATTTACAGATTCTTTATTTTATCAACTAATTTAATTATTATAATGACTCCAATGCCTGGAATAATTGCTATAACATAGAGTGGATATGTCAGTCGCTAATTCATGATTATCTAATAGCAAGAAGTATTTGATGTCATTACTGATACACAAGTTGAATTTTGACTCATTTTACCTTCTCCCATTTCCTTAAATTTGACAAATTGATTTAAAGTCTGTGACCTGTGGGCCTCTTTCATTCATTTTAATAAGAAAAAAATGCTGTTAAGTAGCCCTATAAATGTTTGATATTGGTTTTATAATATGTTATTTTTAGCATAACCTTTGACCTTTTTCTAATTCACAAGACTTCACAAATTGACCTTATTTGAATAGCTAATAAATTGCTTAGCTAACAAATTCCTATGCATACTATTCTATCTCCTGAGATTAAGCAACCTATTTATAAAGTAGAGAAATAATTTTATAAAAAGTTCTGTAACATCGGCACTTCCTAGGGCTTGCTTGCCTCCCCTCCCCCACCCTCAACCCTAGTTACGGAGTAAGCTGGGTTATTTCCTCTTCACTAGATTGGCTATAAAACAACATCTGGGTCTCTCCAGTTTATAATTTTTTCTTCCTTTATACCAGTTGGGTATCCTTACACATTTAAAATGGGTTTCCATCTGCTCAAAGCTTTTTAACATGTTTATATTTGTTTATATCCTGAATTCCAACCTGTAATGCAGAGCTTTTGTTGTTGTCAATGTTGTTATTTTAACAAACCTAGATGTACAGTATGAGAAACAACACTGTAGTTACGCATTTGCTCAACTGCAGAGCAACAGGCACGCACTTTCGTCAACTGTGGCATGCGTTCTGGAAAGGATCCCCACTTCAGCTAGAGCAATACACTGAGGCAACATGATTCTCTGATCCCCTGTCCAAACATTTAACAGGGGAAAAATATTGTATGACTATTTGTTGTTAAAAATTGCAGTTTCACTGAAGATTAAAAGGTAGATATTATATGAGTCCAATATGCTAATTAAGGAATATCATTTTCTCATTCGAACACATTCTCTATATTCCTTTCCTTTCCATCATCTAAGTGTGATCTTCATGTTTTAGTATTATTATGGGGGGGAATGGAATTAATAGCTTTCCATAGCCTAGAAATATCAAGCATTAAACCAGAAACACTGCCTCAAACTCATGTTTACATAAGCTCTAGGATTATAAAGAAAAACCCTACAAGGATGCAGACATTTGCGCAATGGGTATCAGATCCTATTTCCACTCAGGACTAGTGCTAAATGAAACTATCCATGCAGCCAGTGACTGGTCTCTTTCTGGAATTAATATTTTCCTCCAGCCATGGGAATGGATTGCTTTCCCATGTATCAGACAAAGTTTGCTAATCTACTCTGTAAGCATTTATTGTTTACTTTAAACCCTAGGTGGATGGAATGAGGCATAGCAACTCAGTCATCACCCCCAAAGAGACTACAGTTTGCTCGATAACTGTAGAGACAGGGATCTGAAACCACCTAGTATTTATTTAGGGGCTCAAATTTTCAGTTTATTAAAATACAAAGAGGCCTGGTTGACATGGCTCAATGGTTGAATGCCAGCCTATGAACCAGGAGATCACGGTTCATTTCCCAGTCAGGGCACATGCGCAGGTTGTGGCCTTATCCCCAATATGGAACATGCAGTAGGCAATCAATCAATGATTCTCTCTCCTCTTTGATGTTTTTATCTCTCTCTTTCCCTTCCTCTCTGAAATAAAATAAATATATATTTTAAAAAATGGTTAAGGGAAGACTTTGACTAGGAGAAATTTGAAACCTCATGTACTGGTCATGGGAATATAAAATGGTGTAAATTCCATGGAAAATACTTTAGCAATTTCTTAAAATCTTAAAAAATAGTTTTTCCTACAACTCAGCATTTTTAATCCTAAATATCTAATCTAATAAAAGAGTAATATTGAAACTGACCATTTCTATGGGATGCCTAAGCCACGCCCACCAGCCAATCAGATTGGCTGTATGCAAATTAACTCAGCTGGCAGTCACAGAGCTGGAGTAAATAGCAGGCTTCTATTGCACCAGGAGTAAGCTGTCTGCCAGCTGGCTGGGCCTCTCTGTGCTCAAGGCAACAACATAGTTGCAACACTGTTTCAATTGTAGAAGCCTCAGAGCTGAAACAAACAGCAGGCTTCCGTTGCACCAGCGACGGAGGAAACTGCCTGCCTAGGCAACATTCTTTCAATTATAGAAGCCACAGAGCTGATGCAGACAGGAGGCTTTGTTACTTGCCTAGGCCTTGGCTTAAAGGAACAGTGTATCAATTATAGAAGATAAATAAACTCCAGAAACCTGCTTTCAGCCAGCCTTGCTGGGACATTGGGTCAATGGGAGCTGTGGGCAGTCTGAAAGCCTGAAAACGTCCCTGAGGCCCACACCCAGGCTGGCCACACCCCAATGGGGTGAGGGATCCCACTGAGGGGCTTGGCCAGCCTGAAAACAGCCATCAGCCCCTCACCCAGGCTGGCCAGGTACCCCAGTAGGGACCCAAAATCTGAAGGGACTATGGGCAGCCTGAAAATGGCCCTCAGCCCATCACCCAGGCTGGCCACACCCCAATGGGGTGAGGGTCCACACTAGGGGGCTTGGCCAGCCTGCAAACATCCATCGGCCCCTCACCCAGGCTGACCAGGCATGCCAGCAGGTGGACATCCCCAGAGGGGTCCCAGACTGTGAGAGGGCAAAGGCCAGGCTGAGGGACCTTGCCAGTGCATGAATTTTTGTGCACAGGGCCCCTAGTCTACCCAATAAAAATGAAAATATATATTCACACAAAATGTTACACTTAAATACTCAAGGCAGTAGTATCTTAATAGCCAAAAGAGGAAACAATCCAAATGCTCATTAACTGATGAATGGCTAAACAAAATGTGTTATATTAATTAGAGAAATATTATTTGGCAATCAAAAGGAATGGAACACTGATAAAATGCTACAATATGGTTGAACCTTGAAAGCATGCTAAATGAAAGAAGCCAGTTACAATGGACCTCATAGTATATATATACATATGTGAAATGTCCATAATTGTCAAATCTATAATGACAGAAAATAGACTGGTAATTGTCTAATAGTAGGGGATAGGAAGTTTGGAAGAAATAGGAGTTACTGTTAGAGAGTGCAGGTTTTGTTTTTGAGATGGTGAAAAAGTTCTAAAATTAGACTATGATTATAGTTGCTCAACTGGTTCTGTGAATATACTGAAAACCAAATTAAAGTGGATAAATAATTTAGTAGGTGGATTGCATCTCAATAAAGCCATCAAAATATTTGGAGTGAGGGAATGTTTGCATAGCTATTTAAATTTATTTTAAAATATTTATTGTGGTAAGTTATAGTAGATAAGAATCTAAGTGGAAGAAATTTTGTAGCCCTAGCTAGCTATCTCAGTTGGTTATAACATCATCCTGATATACCAAGGTTGTAGATTTGATCTCTAGTCAGGGCACATACAAGAAGCAACCAAATAATTCATAAATAAGTGGAACAACAAATCTCTCTCTCTCTCTCTCTCTCTCTCTCTCTCTAAAAGAAAGAAATTTTGGTGGTAATGGAATAGAAATAATATCTTGGCTTGCTATTAGGCTATAATCATTATCACCAACATTTACAGAAGCTTTTAAATGATATTTTTAATTTTTCATTTTATGCTAACCATATTAATACAATTTTTGTTACCATATAAGCCCATTCTCCCCATATCCTGAATAAGACTGTTCACCAGACTATCAGCACTGCAGAACTGTATAGTTGACTTCAGTTTTCACTTTAGCTTATGCCAAAACTTTGCATTTGCTTTAGGTATTTTTTTGTCTTACATATTTGATTAAATAGTAGAGTGATAGTGTCAATAAGATCTCATATTTATTGAATGCTCACCATCTGACTGGTACTGCTTATGTTCTGTAAATATATTAGTCTTCTTAATACGCACAACACAACAGAAAAGGCACTATTATCTTTATATGAGCAAAAGAAGGAAACTCTTAACTTGCAACATTGAATTAATTTGGAAGAATAAATCCCATTGTTTTCACTGTAATTAATGTGCTACCTATTTCCATCCCATCATGCATCCTCCCAAGTAAATAAACTCTAAATTATTAGTGTAGTTCAGTTACTCATTGAGCCTTGAGATTTCATTGTCATCAAATCATGCATAAATATTTTTGGTGTGTGTGTGTGTGTGTGTGTGTGTGTGTGTGTGTGTGTGTGTCCGTGTCATTGAGTGATTTTAAAAGTGGAGTCAACATGTTACATTACATTATTTTCTTTCCTTAATTGAAGGGTAAAGACCATAGATGAAGGCTCACCCACTTTTCTGCCCTAACCTATTTTAGTTCAAAACTTTTTTCACTATTTTCTCCTTATTTTTCACTGACTTTACTTGTCCTCATATTCACGCTTTAACTTTGAGTTTCCCTTGGTGAAAACCTGAGAATTCCTATGTATCTGTTCTGAAATCATTCTCTGCTCAGCAATTCCACCCTTCTAGTCCCGTCTATATATTTTCCCAATGTGACTGCTTGCAGTGTTTCACTAATAGCCTTGAACCCCACTCTGTCCATATGCTGGCTGCTAGCCATCAAAAACATAGCTGGGGGTGGGGGGTGGAGAGTGAGCTGCCATGTTAAATCGCCTCCTTCCCTCCCTCTGGGAAAGGACCTTAACCTCAAGCACTTTCAGTCAATCACAGTCCGAGAGAAAACCTTGAAAATGTTCTGCAACACTGATTGGCTCCATAAAATATGCTGCCTAGATGCAGAAGTTGAGTTTCTTTTAGCTTATTTCATAATAAAGGGCAATGCATGTGCTGTATTCATAGTAATTCAAATCTGACACAAATAATACAGCAAATAATTACAGTGACCTTTAACTCACCTCAAATTTAAACAAAGGTTAAGCTGCCCTTTACTAAAGTAAATATTTCCTGTAGTCAAATAAATGCAGACACCTTTGGAGAGGAGAATACATTGCCAAACTAAACGAATCTGAAAATGTTTACAACAGAATAATTTCAAAACATAAAGAATGCAGGGCTCTCCAGCATAAACAACACCCAGACATGCCGGCATCTGCCATTATTAATTTACCTTATGATATTTCCAGTGGGTTTCCCCATATGTTTGCCGGGAACTGTTGCTTGAAATTTCTGTCCAGAAGGATAAATATCAAAGAGAAATATTAAAAGTAAGAGAATTTAGCTCTCCTCTTCATAGCCCAATTCAATAAACAATTTATATTTTATTCCATAAAGCTGAACAAAGCCTTAAACATTTAAGTGCTTACTGAGCATACCCCAAGTCTTAAAAAATAAACCCAGAAGACAATGCAAACTGAGCAAAGAAAGCAGTTGATACGTTTATGTAGTTCTTATACCAAGATTTAACTGTTGGTCAGATAAGGACCAGGTGTGTTTTTGCAGGTTTTAATTTGTTTAGTCTATGTCTATTTCAAATAGCACTTAAAGAAAGAAAGAAACTTGGGGGGTTGGGAGTGGGGCTGGGCTGTGTTACTATACCAAGTCTTTAATTTTAAAAGTTTATTTAAAAAAATAATTACTCTCTTTCTGGGGTCCAAATGCTAATGATATGTTTACTATGAAAAACAAGTCATCAGCTTGTTACTGCAATTGGTATCCCCTCCAAATTCTCCCTTCATTAAAATAAGGCCACCTGATTTAATTAGCAGTAGTCAGCATGCCTATAATATTTTTGGTCACAATTTAAGTTACATGTCTCAAATAGGGATTAAATTTACATTTAATAGGACAATAATTGTATGTTAAAAGGTAAACTCAGTTTATTTCTTTTGTTTCTCTCACAGCAGCTTTGCCAACTCTGTTATTAAGTAAAGACCCAAGATGTTCTTAGAGACCTAAATTAATGGGTTTATTTTTAACCAAATTTTTAAAACTGCCAATTCCCAGGTCAGTGAAATCCTCCTACATGTCTCTCCTAAGTCTGACTCAGCACTTTTTCTATTCATCACCCCTTTGTAAAAATTGTAGGAGCCACAGCTCTGGGGTATTTACTTGCTCACCAAGGGGTGCAAATCTAGGGTCTGAGGTTGATCTATTAATAATCATGAGGAGTAGGTGTTTGCCATCAAAAGATTACAGCTTTTCCTATATTTTCTTTACACTGAAATACCTAATATTGACCTTGATGTAAATAAATGATTTTTGTGTTTAAAGTGAGAATGAATTCTTAGTAAAAGTGAAATAACTATCAACGGGTACTGGACTCTTACTGTTGCTTGAATTACTGTCATTTTGCACTGTTGTGTGTGTGTGTGTGTTTTCTGTTTTTGTTTAATCTAACACTTAATGAAAACTCCTCTTCCTCTTTACTTTAAGTTTCATAGTCTCCTGCATTTCCTAACTCTTGAATATCCCTCTTCTGATCCTTGCCTTGGAGGTAGGAGAATTACTCGTTGTCCTCTTGATGTTTTGGAATTCTTTCCTCGTCTTTGGAAACTTTCTTCTTTTTGAAAAGACTTTTTTTGTTTGTTTGTTTGTTTTTCCTATTTTTCTCCCAGAGGGCTCTAAAGGATCTCTATAGACAATGTTTAAGAATCATAAATTAAAATCAATAAATGCAAAATTTGGTAACTTAAATATGTACTATTATTCACTAGGGTATAGTGTTTGTTCTAAGTATGTTTTGGGTTAGAGGGAAGATGCTACTATTAAGTTTAGACCCCTCACTCTGGCAAAATTCAAAGAAGTATGTTTCTCATAGACTCTGCCTTTTTAAGTCTAAAGATCTCTACCTGTGAGACCTAGTGCCTTGTATTGTGAGCAGAGCTCAATGTTAGAGTGCAAAACTCCTTGGTTCATCAAAATTGAAGTCGAAGGATTGAACTTGTGCATTCAGGACCATGTATTTATTTTATTTTCAACATTTATAGACTTCTTAAGACTGAATTTACTTGTCTAGCTGGTCTTACTAGCTGCTATTCTATTCTGATTCTTTCTCCCCTACCTGGATTTCAATATGTACATACAGAGAATCTTATATATGTCAGTAATCACAAAATATATCTCTAATACTCTTTTACTAAATTTATTTTCCTTGTGGAGTTAAAATGCAATTGAGTGCTGTATTTAAAATATCTTTTCTTCCTAAGAACATTTTCCTTCATAAACAGTGTTTAATAGTATACTACAAAGTTAAGAGTGGGAGGACAACTATATTAAAGCCATAGAAGGAAAGCTTGGGATCATTACTGTTTTGGAAAATCATGGTTGTTTGGTTATGTTATCAGGCTCTCTTAAAAATGGATGCAGTGTGTCCCAAAGAGGAGTAAGGGCCATTACACCGGGTGAGTGGAAGCACTTGCAAAGGAGAAATGGGATTTTCATGATGTTACGAACTTTTAACAGGAGTAAAGAGTTTAGCCATAAAAAAGAATAGCATGATTAGTGAAAGAAACAATGTCCGAGTGAAGATATAAAAGGAGAAGAAAAGAGAATCAGTGAATCTGATCAAATGGTTGGGAAATCTGACCAAAACTGTACCAATGAACTGATAGTTGTAACTATCTGGGTTTCCAAGTTATTGAATAATACCAGAGTGAGTGTTATTCAATGTGCCATATAACTTGAAGCCCTATGGGATAGTGTACGGAGACCAGCATAGAAAATACCAATTTTCATGGAGCCATGTGTATGCTAGAAGGATGATGGCTAGTTAGAATGAAAATAAGTCTTAAATGTGCAGCATCAGGGGTGAGTCATATGGAGGCAATGGGAGTAATAAATGGGAGGGACCAATCATTTCATGTATTGGTCCTATCTGATAAAAGAGGAATATGCAAATTAGGCATCACTCCATGACAAACATGGCTTCCCCCATGGCCACAAGATGACGGCGCCCATAGCCACATCCTACCTAATAGAAGAGTAATATGCAAATTGGGTATCACTCCATCACAAAGATGGCCGCCCCCATGGACAGAAGATGGAGGTGCCCAGTTCGGCTCAGCCCTGCCACTGAAGTGGTTAGGCCTGTTAGCCAGGCAGGTGATGGGGGAGGGGGGGCTGAGGGGCAGAACAGGCAATCAGAGGGGGCTGGGAGTGTTCTGTCCAGGCCATAGGCCTTCCCCAGAGGCCTCAGGCATGGGCAAGGGTGAAGCCGGTGATCGGAGGGGTATGAGGGTTCCCTACCCAGATATAAGGCCTGGGTCAGAGGCCTCAGGCCTAGGCAGGGGCAAGGCCGGAGATCGCAGGGATCTGCACTCCACAGAGCCAGCGATCAGAGAGGCAGGGGCGGAGCCTGCAATCACAGGGGTCTGGGCATTGGTGGAGCTGACAAAGCAGGGGTCTGGGGGTTCCATGCCCAGGCCTGCAGCCTTGCTTGGCCAGAGGCTGCCAGTGGGGCAAGGGCAGAGCTGGCGATGGCAGGGGGCAGGATCAGAGCTGGTGATCTCAGAGGCCTCAGCTCTGTGAAGCCGGCGATCGGAGGGGTTTGGGGGTTCCCTGCCCAGGCCTGCATCCTCGGCCAGAGGTTACAGGCCTGGGCAGGGGTGGAGCTGGGATTGGAGGGGCAGGGGTGGAGCTGGTGATTAGTGTGAACTACAGAGGAAACACTTTTTCTTACCGCTCATTGGCTAAACTCCCTGTATGCCACTGGTAATATTCTTAGTAACTTGGGTAATAAGAATTTATAAAGGTGATCTAAGGTTTCTCCACCACACCCCTGGAGAAAAAAATGAAGGTTCACTGCTGGAGGGCTAAGAAATGTCATGTCCTGCCCTAGCCAGTTTGGCTCAGTTCATAATGCCTCAGCCTGCTGACTGCAGGGACTGGGTTCAATTCTGACCAAGGGCATGTACCTAGGTTGCATGCTCCTCCCTGGCCGGGGCCCAGGTCAGGGCTCATGCAGGAGGCAACCAATCAAAGTGTTCCTCTCATTTTGTTGTTTCTCTCTGTTTTTCCCTTCTCTTCCACATTCTCTAAAAATCAATGGAAACATATCCTCAGGTGAGGATAAAAAAGAAAGAAAGAAAGAAATGTCATATCCTATGAAAGACACATCCTGAAATAGCCTAAAGAAAGTTGTCATTTCTTCATGGTGAAGGGACTAGAGTCCGTCCGTGTTGATGAAAACTCCTTAGTGACTGACAGTGGCTGCAGCAGTGGGGTGATGGGGCTGGTGGCTTTCCCTGATTAGCCTGTTGGCCTCCCACAAAGGGAGCCAGACATGTGGCTTAGGCCCGCTCCCCAAGGGGATCAGGGAGTGGGCCTAAACCATCAGTAGAACACCCCCTGAGGGCTCCCAATATGTGAGAGGGGGCAGTCTGGGCTGAGGACCCCCATTCCCCCATGCACGAAATTCATGTACCAGGCCCCTAGTATGACTCTAATTAGGGATGAAACGCTACCAATGGTGTGAACACCTCTGAGAGAGATTGGTGCAAATTCGCTCTGCGCTAATGATAACGTATTTTTGCATTTCTCCAGAAGGCCACAACTCTTACCAGAGTCACTTGTAAACTTTTAACCTAACATTCAAAATATCTTGAGTGGACATCTATGCATATCCTTGGGAGCCTTTTCTCATACCTTCAAGAGAGAAATAAACATATTTTTTCTCTCTTTCACAAAAAAATGACTTAGTATACTATTTTGTAACTATTTGAAAACCTATTTGTTCCCGTTACTGATACTAGGGACCAGTGAATCTGTCAGTGCCTCTTTTCAGGTCGCTGTGTGGGCAGGATGGAGGAGATAGCAGTCTTCGGAAAGGCCCCTGAACGTGGGATGTGAATGTTGTGCTTGTAGCATTGGCTGTGATTTCATTGCCATTACTTACTGGATAAGGTGACTAGACCACTTGCGTGAGGAGAAACATTCTTCCATTGTGGAAATACATAAACACTCTTGCATATTTTACCTCACACATGATGTAAATGAATTTTGTAAGTTTTTTTCTCTTTGCTTTGGCTGCTATGAAACTCAATGCAACATGGTTACCTCATCTTAAATAATTTTATTGCATTTTATGTCCTCTTCTTTCCTTCACCTCAATTACGTTATCATATTATTGTATGATTTTTTTAAAAAAAATAATGATTTCAAATACATCTGGGAACAAGACAGGATATAAAGTAATTAATAAGTAAAATAAATCCAGGCATGTTAGCCCCACAAACTACCTGCCTGCCAATACCACATAATACAAACCACATTGCACTGTTTAGAATGAATGAAAGCAAAGCCCTCGAATTGGTGGCTAACAGGCAAAATCCTGCCCACTGACATGTTTTGTTTGGCCCACACAGTGTGTTTAAAATATGAATTACTTGCCAATCTTTAAAGAATCAGAAAAATTTACGCAAAACCCCAGTATTTCTTAAAGGGGCCTTTAGTCCATGACAGCAATGGAATGTGAGTGGTAGCCACTCCTCCAGTCCATCAAGTCCCTGATACTCCATTTTGTTTCTTCAATATTTCACTTGGCCCCGTTGTAGTCATTTATATGACCTGCTAGACACTATAAAGATTTTGCTTGGGGCTCCTACATGAATGAGATGAGCAATGTATTAAATAAGTCATCATTATTCACTAGCTTTTCCCTCCCCTATTCATAAAATAATGGCAGGCTCTTGTTGTTCTTTTGCTTCTTTTCTAACATAAAAACATAAATATTTTGAAACTTAAACCAAAAAAATAACCTATTTGTTTATGATATTTCTATCGATCTAGTGTAACTCCAATTATCAGGGTATCCCCCGCCAGGTATTCAGGACACGTTAACCATTCAAACCACAGCCCCACATCTGGAACTAAGGTCTTAGTTTTGCAACAACTGTCAGAAACCTCTGTATGTTAGCCGGGCATTGCAATCCTTGGACCTCAGTGGGGGTCCCAGGGACTCTTACTTAACACAGTATTTTAATAAGTTTGATTGTCTTTCCTCAGCCCAGATCACAGTGGAATTATTGTTAGATACAAGTACAATTATAAAAGGAAAAGTGACAAAACACACTCTGATGCTTGAAGGAAGTCCCCACTGTCCAAAAGAAAAGCAAAACAATTAGAATGACCACATGGTGAAATTAAGTGTTTTCATAGATGTTGGATGATGTTTACATCTTCTATATAAGAAGATTGGGGACCTACCAGGTAGCTCAGCTCAACTGGTGTGATAGAACTGGCTCCTTCAGGCTCACAACAGCAAAGGGTGTTTGTCTTTTTCCAACTCTCTACTCATGAGCATTATGTTTTGTTGTTTTTCTGTGTGTTTCCCAAAAGCCAATTATTAAACATTGAACAGCACATCACTTCCAGCCAGTAACTGCCAGGCTGTCTCTCTGTAGCATGTGCTGTTTTGTCCTTCAACACCGAAATACTCACCTTTCACTTCCTCCATTGGAAAACTCCTAATTACCCATTAAAACCTTTTTTCATGTATCAGCTCTGCTGTAAATTCTTATCCAATTTTAGGCAGAAATATTCATAATTTATATGAACACCCTTCTCATCACATTTTATCTTTTTTACATATTTTCATTTTTATCTCTTAGTGATTTATATCCATGAAAGGAAGGACATAATATTTTCCTTCTCCTGGTGATATATCCTTAAGTGAATCTTTCCATTCAAGGGCATCATAGTTGGAATAAAAGGAATTCCTCAGCCTAAATTAAGTTAATCTCTTGGCAAATAAAGTAGGAAATCCTCCATGCTTGCACTGCACTATCAACTACTAAGGACAGGAAATTAAAAGGCAAAGGTGTAAAATGGGAACACAAGGGATTAAGTTCACCAATTCAGCAGAAAGCAAGACTTTTATTAAAGACTAGGGGCCCAGTGCACAAATTTGTGCATGGCATGGGTGGGGTCCCTTGGCCTGGCCAGCGATCAAGGCCCATTGGGAGGTTGGCTGGCCAGACTCCTGATCAGGGCATATCAGGGGGGCCAGCCAGCAAGGTGTAGGGACCACAGGAGGTTGGCCGGCCAGCAGTGGGAGGAGGGGCTGAGGGAGGTTGGCCAGCTCCCCCATGAGGGCTGATTAGGGGGCTGGACAGAGGGAGGGGGCATAGGAAGTGGGCTGTGGGAACACTCTAACCACCTGAGGGCAGCTCCTGCATTGAGCATCTGCTCCCTGGTAGTCAGTGTGCATTATAGTGACTGTTTGACCACAAACAGTCTGGTTGTTTAGTCGTAACGGTCACTCAGGCTTTTATATATATAGATAAGATACATTTCCCCCTGACTCTGTAGGACAGCCTGGCATGGTATGGGCATGTACATAAAAATGTCTGATAGTTGGTAGTTATTTTGTGGGGAAAATGATTATATGAGTTGTTTTTCTCCAACACTAAATGCTCATACAGGTTCCTTTATCCTTTCATAGCAATTTCTCAAAATATAGCAACTTAAACTCTCTGTGAACTTCACACAAATTATTTTTGACAGGTCACAATTATTTAATAGAGACTAATAGTCCCCATGTCCCATAGTCCATATCTTTAAATTCTCCCATGTAAGTAACTGTAGACTAAATTTGTACTCAAGTCATTTTCGTTCCCAGAAGTTGAATGTGATTCTGGCAAAAACATAGCTCTTATATTATTTGGCGCTTTTATTATTAAATAATTATGCTCAAAGAGTTCCATTGCTTATTATAAGCTCAGGATGTGAGGAGAATTCCAAATTAAAGACTGCATCAGTTTGTGGACATTTCTTTGTCATCGCCAAGTTGTTTCTTCTTTGAATGTTCTTTGATTCTCCCCCCCAAAGAAAGAAGGTCCATTCAGTTGCATCAAAGTGTGGATGTTGTCCATAGTGATTTGGATGGGAATCAGTAGCAGGGGGCTTGCCCCAATGTCTGTGGTTCAAGGGAGGATGTCACTCTTCAGAGACAGTGTGAGCACTAGGGAAGCAGGGGAAGTCTCTGAAAAACCTCGCAGCAGGAGATGAGCAGTCAGCACTGTAATAATGGTTTACATTGGCAGGACTCCACTTCTGGGGTGGTCCGTGGTGACATCGTCAAGAATCTCTTTCATTAGTGCGGTGAATACTACAGGGACACATTGGTTGAAAGGTGAAAAGTTGGAAACACTGCTGTTTTTCCAGGCTGGGGATAAGGAGAGCCCATTTAGGAGCTTATAAGAAGCTGTTTTTGAAAGAAAATACAAAACGCCAACACAATTTTTTATGAACTCTCAAATGTAGTGTGGTACAGTCTCTTGATCAACAAACTGCTCTCTCTCTCTCTCTCTCTCTCTCTCTCTCTCTCTCTCTCTCTCCTCTCTTTCTCTCTCTCTGCTGTCGGAAATGTGGCTTTCTTTTGGTAATGTGGTTTTTTTGCAAGGAAACCTCAGTTTGCTGAGGGTGAGAGGTTAATGGTTTAGGCCACAGGTAGCAGCAATTATCCGAACTGGAGAGCAAATAGTATAAAATAACTGACCTGCATTTTATCAAGTTTATTGATTAAGGTTTGGTGCTTCTCTATTTATGGGAACTAAATATTTGTTCCATGTAATGTTACAAGCCAGTGGAAACCTGACTGCACCTCCCATACACTCACGTGTCTGCCTTTTGAATCCTTTAAATAGTAATGTTACAACATCAGTGATCTAAACCCAATACCTGCTTTGTTGAATGGGTGCATTTTATTGTTTTATATATTTAAGGGAAAATACAGGAACAATTGATCAGCTGAATAGGCATGACCTAGAGCAATTTAAAATTAATAGAACACTTTATATTTTAAGAGGAATTTACATTCAGTGTGATGCCAGTCCTAGCAAGTCTTGAAAAAGAAAGATCTAAAATTGTCTGACTGATTTGTATATCCATAAGCAAACCTTTTCAGACTGGATTGACATTTTTATAGTGTAAAACGTAATGGTCAAAATCTTTATGAGTAACATATAATAGTACCGGTGTTATGATAGTGTTATATTCTAAATGTTAATGGATGTGTGCTTTATTACTTGAAAGTCTTTTTTGCATTTCATCTGAAGTTATATTTTCATTCATAAATCCATTTGGCTTGTTTATGTGGATAATTTTATCCTAATTAAAATTTATTTTATTTTTGTAATTATAAAATAATATATGGTTATGTTAGATCGTTTACAAATATCAAAAAATAGAGACACACACACAGAAATCCTTCATTACATTTTACTGTCTGTCTTTCACAGCTATCTATATGTTTTAATTTTTCTATACATAATATGTATTTATTTTATGGATACAAAATATGTATTTATTTAAACAGTTCTAACATTACAAAAATTATACTGAAAAATAAACATTGTTTTATTTCCAGAACTACTAAATATTAATAGCTTTTATAATTTTGCAGATTTCCCCCCATGAATTAAAACTATGTAACAAGATAACAAATTATAGTTAAGTATTTTTCATGTGAATCTCTTTTATTTATGCTCTTTGAAAGCTTCTTCACTCAAAAATTAGCACATTAATACAGACTTCCAGTTGAGTATATTCTATGTGTTTTTTAACATTTGGATTTATGATTATTTATAAGCTTGTATGCATTTTTAACTTATAACTACAGTAATTTATCATTATTATGTAGTATTTTATTTTTATTTCATAATAACCATTGCATTACTAGAAATAAACATTTTTATAATTTTATGTCAGTTTGAATATCTAGCTTTCTTGTTTTGTTTTCTTTTCTAAAAAATATATTTTATTGATTTTTCACAGAAAGGAAGGGAGAGAGATAGAGAGTTAGAAACATCAATGAGAGAGAAACATCGACGAGCTGCCTCCTGCACACTCCCCACTATGTGCCCACAACCAAGGTACGTGCCCTTGACTGGAATCGAACCTGGGACCCTTGAGTCCGCAGGCTGACGCTCTATCCACTGAGCCAAACCTGTCAGGGCTCTCTTTTTCTTATTACATTTTATTAAAGGAAATGTTGGATTAAAGGACATGAAAATTTTTAGGCTCCTGTTTTACAGTAAGTAATTACTCAATACAATATTTATACCAAAGTGTGTAAGAGTTCTTGTTTTCCTTAAGTCTCAATTTACATGTTCTCATTACAAGATTTCCTTTTATAATTTACACTAAATGTTAGGGAAAAAACAGTCTTCTTGATAAACGTTTCAACCCAATTCTCACCAAGATTTATTGTTATTTCTAACAAATTATTGAGTGATTTACTATGGAGCAAAAGCATGGCAGCTAGAAAGCTAATGATGAGAAATTATTCCAGATTAGCCCTTCAGTTTTTGAGAGCATAATGGTAAGAATTTAAATTATAACAATTACATGGAGAAATTTAGAGTGTTAGCTTAAATAATTACTACACAGTAAATAAGCATAGATGCCAGTATTACAATTAATGATGTATTAAAATGTAACTTGAAATTTCATGACTCTTGGGCAGTGATGCTTTGAAAGGAAAACCAATGAAAGATACTATAAAATAAATTCCCATAATGATCTGGAAGTGGGGTTAGATAATATCTCTGATTTAGTCATAAAGGCCTCCATAGTTTTTTGTTTGTTTGTTTTTTTCTTAGGTGTAGGATTGAGGAAGCAGGGCCCGTAGCTTCATTGTCATGTTAAAATTATCTGAATTTTGTTGGTGATGGTGTGCCTTTTACATTGATTTTTAAAATATAGGAATCCCTAAGGTAAAGTTCATTTGAATGTGAATCCAATGCCAAAATCATAAATAAAAGCTCCTGGGACTTCTGGAAAACTAAAGTGAGCTCTCACTTTTATTGAGTATCCCTCTGCATTTCTTCTGGATGTAGATTTATAATAGACTTACCCCAGATTTGTCCACATTTAAAGATAACTAGAAGCCTGGTGCACGAAATCCATGCACTGGTGTGAGGGAGTCCCTCAGCCCAGCCTGCACTCTCTCACAGTCTAGGAGCCCTACTCCTGGGATACCCTACAGGGGATGTCCGTGGGGAGCAGGCCTAAACCAAAGTCTGGCCTCCCTCTGCGGGAGGTGACCAGACTGATTAGGGGAAGGTGCCACTTCCATCATCCCACTGCTGCTGCCACTGCTGGCTGCCACAGCTGGCAAGGTGTTTTCATCACCACAAACTCTAGTCCCTTCACCACAAAAAAATGACAACGTTCTTTAGGCATTTTCAAGATGTGTCTTTCATGGGCTATGACATTTCTTTCTTCTTCTTTTCTTTTATCCTCACCTGAGGATATATTTCCATTGATTTTTAGAGAGTGGGGAAGAGAGAGGGAAAGATATAGAGAAATATCAATGTGAAAGGGACACTTCGATTGGTTGCCTCCTGCATGAGCCCTGATCTGAGCCCCAACCAGGGAGGAGCCTGCAACCTAGGTACATACCCTTGGTCAGAATTGAACCTGGACCCTGGGGTCTGCAGGCTGAGACTCTATCCACTGAGCCAAACCAGTTAGGGCACTTCTTAGCCCCTCCAGTAGCATATATTCATTTTTGCCTCCAGGAGTGAGGTGTGAAAACCCTAGATCGCCTTCTTGGATTCTTATTACCCAAGTTACCAAGAACACTGCGAGTGGCAGCACACAGGGTGCTTAGCTAATGAGTGGTCAGAAAAGGTGGGGGCATGTTCTGAGCACACCCCTGATGTGTGTCTGCTGGGGTGGGGGCATGCTCTGAGCCACGCTGCGGTCACTCAGAGCACACTCCCACCGCTGGTCTGTGTCCACTCCGGCCTGCCCCCAGCCCCAGCCTCCCTGCTGCCACTGGGGCTGGGGGTGGCACACAGTCTTCTCCCACCATTTGTGCATGCAGCTCCTCCTGAGCTGGTCGTGATGCCTTAAGGCATCCTGACTAATTTGCATATTACCTCTTTATATATATAGACTAGAGGCCCGGTGCACGAAATTCGTGCACGGAGTGGGGGGGGGGTGGGTGGTGGTGGTGTCACATAGACCACTGCACCCTTTCCAATCAGGGACCCTTTGAGGGATGTCCGACTGCCCATTTAGGCCCGATCCCACCGTTGGGATCGGGCCTAAACGGGCAGTCGACGTCCCTTTCATAATCCAGGACTGCTGGCTCCTGACCTCTCAAATGCCGATTGCCCCTAACCACTCCCCTGGCAGCCTAATAAACGCCAAACTGGTCCTGTGCT
>PVJC01009189.1:0-46501 GCA_004026665.1 Murina feae | reverse complement strand
CCCCAGGCTGCATCATTTGGGGTGGAGGGCTGAGGCAGGCCCTGGAAGGTCCACCCCCAGGACCTCTCCCTTCCCTGGTTTCAAAAACTTTTATGCAAAACAGCTCAAGTTGCTCCTCAACAAACACTGCACCCTCTCTGCTCTGTCTCCAAGATTTTACATTCACATTCACATTTACGGGTTGTCCTTGAGCTATAGGGGCTGGTGGCAATGTTGCCATAAATCTATGCTCTACCACAGCACCCCTCCCCCCAAGGCAGTGTAATCCAGGCGCTAGCCCCCTGGGCTGGGCAGCGCCCTGAGCTGGGAGCTTTGCCAGGTGACCGCGTTCATTCACCCCAGGTGAGCAGTGAGTGCTGCTCTAGTGAGAAGTGAATTCAGGTGTGAGTGATGGGCTCCTCTCCAGTAACAGTAGCTCCAACCTGCGCTTCTCACACTTGGTTTTGCACACAAATTGCCTGGGGGTCTTACTGAAATGGGGGCTCTGATTTAGCAGGTCTGCGGTGGGGACCGATTCTGCATTTCTAACTGATTCCCAGGCACTACAAATGCTCCTGATCAAGCAAGAAGCTTAGATGAGACCGTGGTTAATTTCTCTACCAGGTACATGCCATCCAAAGGGGAGGAGCTCTAGGCTGGCCTGTGTTTTGATGGTGTCGTTTTGCTCTGCCGCTTTGCTCTGCCTCAATAGCCGGTGTCTCCCTCCTAGCACAGGGTGGCTGCCCAAGAACCAGTGTCAGGGCCGTATTTCAGCCAGCAGGAGGGAAGAATCATTGAAGGGCATACTTGCTTCGGGGGGACACTCCCCAAAAGCTGCCCGGGACATTTCAGCATATATCCCATTGCCCAGAATTTAGTCATATGCCTTCAGGAAAGCTGGGAAATGCTTGTTATCCCAGGCAGCATGTGTGCAGCTAAAAATTGGTGATGGAGTGGGGAGGGGTGGATCAGAAAGGAAGAAATGCAGAGCGGATGTTGGGAATAGCTGTTCTCACCCCCATTTTCACAGAAAAGGAAATCAAAGGACAAGGAGCTTAAGTAACCTGAGCATTAAATGAGTTAATATGTGAGCACATAGCAACCATCAGCTGATGTTTCTCTCCATGAGTCTGTCTGTAGTGTTAAAAAACAGCCCGGCTGGCACCGCTCAGTGATTGTCAACCTCTGAACCAGCAGGTCACGGTTCAATTCCCAGTCAGGGCTTTTGCCCCAGTTGTGACCTCGATCCCCAAGTGTGGGGCGTGCAGGAGGCAGCTGATCAATGATTCTCTATCATCTTTGATATTTCTCTCTCCCTTCCTCTCTGAAATCAAAAAATATTTTTAAAATAAATAAAACAAGTTATAAGGGCATTGAGAAGCCAGAGAAAGAGGCTCACCTGCCTGTCAGAGCAAACATTTGGTGGAGGCGCGAGGTCACAGGTTGCTCTGATCACTGAAATGCGGAGGTGGGTCTCGGGGTGGATGAGTGACCTGCCTCAGCCCCTACGCTTCCAGGTCCAAGAGCGGCGGTGCAGACCAAAGGGAGCAGGACGGGGGAAATGGGCTTTTCACTCTGACACGCTCCCGTAAATGCCAGCTCATCGACCCAGGGGGTCCCCCACCTTCCTGCGAGTGGGTTCTCTACCTCACTCAGTACTACCTCCGATGCTTTCTTTGAAACTAAGGTTTAAATAAAGTTACTACAAGGCAAAGAGTCCTTAGAAGGTATCAGTCCTGGTTCTGGGTCCTTGGCAAGCTGAGGGCACCTCCCAGCCTCCACTCCCGCCTGTAGGCCCTTTCCTGCCCTGGCTGGGAGGCCTGTCGCTCGCTCCTGCTTTGGGGCTGGTCAAGCGCAGAGGCTGCTGCCGAGGAGTCCAAAGGCCCCAGGAGATTGCAGATCCCCGTAGCTTGCTCTGTTGGCCCCTCTGTGTGCCCTAGGCACTCACTGTCCCTGGACACACTACTCTCAGCTCCTTACCCCGGGCCAGAGGGATCATTTCAGGGGGCAGGCCCTCCACCACTGGTGGGTAGGAGGTGGTGGGTGACTCCGGCCTGTTCTAGGCTCCCAGGCCCCCAGCAGGATGGAGCCCAAGTGCCCACAGCTCATCCACACCTCCTGGATGTGCCTCTTCTCTGCCTCACTCCTTCTCCTCACCCACAGGTCTTCCTGGGGCCCTTCAGGCTCTGCTTCTGGGAAATGCAATCTACACCCCAACAGGAAGGAGATGGAAAGAGATTCCTTTCACCTCACACACAGGAAGGGCTGCCTGTGGACCCAAATGGATGTGACAGAAGGGAGAAACGAACCTTTCAAACAAGACCAGCAGTCTTGTTCTGAAGGGGGCACAGGTGTTATGTTTTAGGCTTTGCAGGGCATAGGGTCTATGTTCCTACTGCTCAACTCTGCTGTTGGCACAAAACGAGCCAGAAACTGTACATCCATGAAGGGGCGTGGCTATGGCCCAATCAAACACTGTAAAATGGTTCCCACTGGCATGTGCGCTGGTCTCTGCCATGGAGCATGAAGCCACTCCAGAGAGAAGGGGTATCATGTTCCTCCGGCGGCTGCTCCCCGGCCCCCATGCCTGCCTTTTCAGTGCTCTCAGCACAGAGCTCTCCTGGAGCGCAGTGGCCCGTCCTGGCTGCCCTCTTGGACAGCGTGGAGAACGCTGCTCTCCTGGGTGACCCACCTGTAGCTCATGAGACACATAATGTAAATTCTTCACCTGTTCTTGGTGGTACTGCACTTCTCCAATCAGTATCTGACTCCTTCCCTCTCTCTCTACCTGGTGGCGGGGAGCCATATCAGCTCATCTTAAAGGTTCTTAATCATGTGCAAGGAATTAAATCCAATGTCCCCCCCAGAACCACGCCATTTTAAGCTCACTGAAGACTCTTGTAAAAGTGACCACGATTCTCCACCCCTCCCTGTGGCCACATGATTTTCCAAAGTGGCTGATGACTCTCATGCTTCTTGCATCAAGAGGTGGAGATTATTTTTCCTTCCTTGAATCTGGGCTGGTCTAGCGACTTGATTTGGCCAGCACGATGCAGTAGAAACAAGAATGAGGCTCTCCCAAGCCCAGGTCTACTTGAAGAGACCTGGTACACTGTGCTCGCTCTTTTGTACCCCTGCTACTGTCTTGTGAGCCTAGTCTGGCCCGCTGGGGGAAGAGACAACATGAGGCAAAACTGAGTCCACCAATTCACCCCAGACTCCTGAGGGAGCTCAGACAAGATCAGCAGAACTGATTCGCTGACCCAGCAACTGACTACACATGCCTTGGTAGCATCATCGTAGGCTAGCTGATCCCCAGCCAATCTGCATGTGAATTTGTTAACTCTCTGTGGAACTGCCACACAGTTGCCATAGTGGCTGCACCAATTTGCATTTATACCAGCAGTGCCCCACAGTTCCCTTTTCTCCACATCCTCACCAACACTTGTTATCTCTTGTCTTTTTGATGACAGACATTATAACAGGTAGAGGTGGTATCTCCTTGTGGTTTTGATTTGCATTTCCTTGATGAGGAGTGATGTTGAGCACATTTGCTTGTACCCATTGGACATTTGTATGTTTTCTTTAGAGACATATCTACTCAGATCCTTTGGCCATTTTTAAAATCCAGTTGTTGTTGTTGCTGTTGTGTGTGTGGCTGTTGAATCATTTGAGTTCCTTGTATATTTTGGATATTAACCCCTTAGGGGATGTATGGCTTGCAAATACTTTTCCCATTCCAGAAGTTGTTGCTTTACTCTGTTGATTATTTCCTTTGCTGTGTAGAGGTTTTTAGTTTGATGCACCCCCATTTGTCTACTTTGTTGTTGTTGACTGTGCTCCTGGGGTCATTTTAAAAAAAAAAAAATCATTGCCCAGACCAATGTCAAGAAGCTTTTCCCACATATTGTCTTTCAATAGTTTTACAGTTTCAGGTCTCACCTGTGGGTTGATTTTTGTGTGTGATATGGGCTAGTGGTCCAACTTCTTTTGCGAGTGGATATCCAGTTTTCCCAACACCGCTTATTGAAGAGATTATCCTTTCTCCATTCTGTGTTCTTGGTACACTTGTCAAACATCAGTTGACAGTAAATGTGTGAATTTATTTCTGGTCTCCCTACTCTGTTCTATTGATCTATGTGTTTATTTTTATGCCAATACTATACTGTTTTGATTATTATAGTTTTAGAATATATTTTAAAATCAGGAAGTGTGGTACCTTCATTTTGTTCTTCTTTCTAAAGATTTTGGCTATATTGGGTCTTTTGTGTTCCTATATGAATTTCATGTTTTATTTTCTATGAAAAATGCCATTAAAATTTTGATCATGATTACGTTGAATCTATAGATTGAATCTTTATGATTTCATGGTTATTAAATTATGAGAGGCCTGGTGCATGAAATTCATGAACAGATAAGGTCCCTGGGCCTGGCTGGTGATCAGGGCCAATCTGTAGGGCAACCAGGGGGCAATCAGGGGGCCCCCTCTGGCACCCGTCTTGGCTGGCCTGGTGCTGCCTGCCGGCTGGCCCCACCCCCAGATCGCCTCACTGCTGCCAGTTGCCTCTCTTTGCAGGAGACGACCAGTGGGGCAATCCAGGGGCAGTGTTGGCCAGCCCTCCCCCCCACTGCCACTAGTTGCCTCCCTCTGTGGGGTGATCTTCAGGGTGATTGGGGAGCATGGGGGGAGGGCCACTGGCACCTGCCTTGGCTGGCCTGGTGCTGCCTGCCGGCTGGCCCCACCCCCAGATTGCCTCGCCGCTGCCAGTTGCCTCCCTTTGCAGGAGGCGACCAGTGGGGCAATCCAGGGGCAGTGTTGGCCAGCCCTCCCCCCCACCGCCACTGGTCACCTCCCTCTGAGGGGTGACCATCAGGGTGATTGGGGAGCATGAGGGAGCCCCACTGGCACCTGCCTTGGCTGGCCTGGGGCCTGTGGGCAGCTCTTGCATTGAGCGTCTTCCCCCTGGTGGTCAGTGCACATCATAGATACTGGTTGTCTGCTGTTTGGTCGATTTGCATATTAGGCTTTTATTATATAGAATGATGCCTTGGTCAAAACAACTTACGTGGTTATATATCTAGAAATGTGTTTGTTGGCTTCATTTTTGCTTTCACTTAACTTATGATTGCTAATGCCTGATGGTTTCTGCCTCATTACTGTTTATATAACTTATGAACCAAGTGTCTAGAATGATCATTTGAAGCCGGCAAAGTTACTTATTGGAATGCCAAAAATCAACCTATGAAGCAAGTTTTGTTCCTTTTAAAGTATTTCATGCCTAATATCAGGTCTGTGTGAAATGTATGCAGGGAAGCTATTCATACCCTCATTTAACAGATAAGAAAATGTGGGCATGAAGGAATGGATCAAGTTGGCCAAGGTTAAAGTATAGGGCCTAAGTCTGTGGCTCCTAACTTCTGGCCACATTGTTTCTTGCGTCTCTCTCATTTCACCCCATTCCAACTTTCTGGACATGGACTTGATGACTTTGTAATCTCTGAATCAAGGGAACGCGATCAGAGATATAGACAGGTGCCTGGCTTGGGGCTTTGCTTACAAAATCTGGGCTCTTCCACAATTTAAAATCCCTCAAAGGCAAGGACCAGACATTCTCCTCAATAAGCAGTAAACAAGCTGATGATAAAAAGAAAATTACAGTCGCGTGGGGTTATACAGCCTAGTTATTTGAATTTCAGTTGTTGTTACAAGAATTTATGGTATATTTATCATCATGAAAAGCATTTATCTTTGGGCAACTAAAGCAATAAGAAAGGCGTAGCACTTAATTTTACCCACAATATTTCCTTTAATTCAATCTGACTCCGCACAAAAAAGAATCAGTTAGAATTTACTGGCTCAGGATAATTCCTAAGTCTCAGATGGCAGCTGTCAGAAAAGCTAATTAATTCAGATTGACTGCTAAGATTCCTTTTTATTTGGACTTTAAAAAAATGAGTGGGGGTAGCAGATCAATAGCATATGTGCAGCCTGGGCTCATATTCTGAGATGTTCTCTGCCAGTTGAGTTTGGTGCCTTTCTGAACTTTCTGGGAGGATGGAGCCTCTCAAATATTAGCAAGAGCCCAAGCCGTTGGGGCAGGGTTCTAGAGCAAGATAGCGGGGAGAGCGTGAGCACTGCAGTCAGACGGGTCTGGTTGTGTGTTCTCACTTGCTGTGTGACTGTGGGCACGTTGATGCACCATTCTGGGCTTCCATTTCCTCTGTAACTGGATATAATGCTACATGCTGCACAGGCTGTGACAGGGAATTCAATTGCATAGCAGGTCACCATCGGATAGTAAGAGCATTGCATGCATGCTGTCCCACTACCCCGGTGTCTTCTGTTAGAAAAGGTCCATCCTTTCATCCATTTGTTCAACCAACATTTACTGAGAACCTCTAACGGGTTGTGGCATCGAGTGCTGGGGATGTACCAGTGAACCAGATGGAGGAGTCCTTGCCTGATGGTGTTTTTTTGTGACCAGAAATGTGCCATAAGAACTTAAATTGTGTTACTTTCTCACTGGGAGAGAGAACTGGTAGACAAGTAAACAAAACATCTTTGGAAGAAATCAAGTCGATGAGCTGAAGAGTGAGGAGTGAGATTGTGTGGCCAGCGAAAGCCTGGGGGATGTCAGTGTTGAGACTGGAATGATGAAAAGGGGCCAGTTCTGTCCAGTGCGATGGGGAGTACTCTAGGCATAGAGATAGTGTGTGTTTGTGGGGGGGGGTGGTCAGGGGGGAAGGGGGACTAGGGGAGCAGAGGCAGGGCATGTGGCTGCAGCACCTGAGAGGGAGACAGAACCCAGAGAGGAGGCTGGGCTGGGCAGAGGCCAGCATGTGTGGGACCTCGTGGTTAGGGGTTAGCAAACTTTTCCTGTAAAGGGATAGGTCACAAATCATAAGCTCTGTGAACCACATGACTTCTGTCACAGCTATGTTTGCAGCAGAAAGCAGGCATAGACAATATGTAAATATTGGGCATAGCTGTGTCCCAATAAAACTTTATAGACAAAACCAGTGGATGAGCAGGATTTGGCCAGAGGCTGTGGTTTTCCAACCCTTGTTTAAAGTAAGGGCGGGAGTTTGAAGTTTATTCCAAGCACGATGGGTTGCCATTGGAACGCGTTAAGCAGGAGTCTGAAGTATGTTTATGACTTTGATCTGGGCTTCACACCGATAATACAGTAAGTCCTCACGTAACACCCTCAATTGTTCTATGGAAATTGTGGCTTTAAGCAAAGTGATACATAACAAAATCAATTTTACCATTGGCTAATGGATTTAAACGCAATTTAAGTTCTTATGGCATATTTCTGGTCACAAAAAACATCACCAAATGTCTAAATAAAGACCCCAAACTTGTCTAACAATAAACATTGAGATAAATGTGAACTAAACATTCATTTAAGAAAACTCACGCAGACATGAGGAGAACATGGAAACTCCAGACAGCAGCCCTGGGAAGAAATTGATTTTTTTTCTCATCGGTGTTATAATGAAATGACACGGAACAAAACGGTGTGGCTGGAGGCACCTTCTGCTAAGTCACAGCCGGGCCCAGGTGCTGTGCACAGACTCCGGAGAGTCCAGATGCTGCTCAAGGCCACCAGTGAGAGGAAGTAAAGGCTAAAGAGGGAGGAAGAGCCCTGACCGGCTTGGCTTAGTGGATAGAGCGTCGGCCTGCGGACTGAAGGATCCCGGGTTTGATTCCGGTCAAGGGCATGTACCTTGGTTGTGGGCACATCCCCAGTAGGGAGTGTGCAGGAGGCAGCTGATGGATGTTTCTCTCTCATCGATGTTTCTGACTCTCTGTCCCTTTCCCTTTCTCTCTGTAAAACAATCAATAAAATATATTTTTAAAAAATAAAGAGGGAGGAAGAGGAGGAGCAGCAGGTGGAGAGTAAGGAGAAAGGGAAGGGGTATTCTTTGTGTTACTAAGAGTGGTCTGTGGGTCTGGCTCCTTTCAGGGTACTCCTTGAGATACCATTGTAGTGAGTTGTGGTATTTTGTTTACTATCATTGCTCTAAAGTACTCCATCGTGTGACTGTATTGCAGTTGTCTCACTCATTCTCCAGTTGGCTACATACAAGGAGCACCCGGGTATGTAGGAAATCTCAA
Organism: Murina feae; assembly: GCA_004026665.1. Taxonomy (NCBI): domain Eukaryota; kingdom Metazoa; phylum Chordata; class Mammalia; order Chiroptera; family Vespertilionidae; genus Murina; species Murina feae. The sequence continues at coordinate 38,400 of PVJC01009189.1, read as the reverse complement.
AGGTTTAATTCAACTGTCAGCACTCAGAGTTGGTCCCTCAGGCAGCCCTGGGTCAGCATCTGGTTCTGTGGGTCCTAACAGATGTGCAGAGGCTCGAGTGTGGGAGTTCCTCTGGAGCCCTGGCCCAGCCCACACTCTTAGAACCTGAGGGACTGACTTCAGATGAATGGGCCTCAACAATTTGGATTTGTGCCCAAGGAGTGTACACGGGGGAGGTGGCGATGGAGGTGGGGTACCCTCGGTGTTTGGTTCCTTTGTTCCCATGGGACAGAAGGGCAGCAGACACAATACCAGAATCATCACACCTGGTGCAAGAATGTTGACATGCTTCCATACGAGCCGGAAAACAGCCACTGCCATGAGTGTCCCTTGTGCCTCCCTTCTCCCCACTAGCCTGCCAGCCTATACCGCCTCGCTGCCCAACCTTTGCCCCTCGGCCAAAGCAGGCCTGACCGTGGTGGGAGGGAGGGGCACCTGATACAGGGATCACACCCTGGCCTGCAGACACACCCACCAGTCTCCTGAGGTTAGGGCTGTCCTGCACCACTGCAGTACCCATAGTGCACTGTGTCAGTTGATAAGCATTTGGAATATTGCATCTGCCTCCTGAGACCTATTTTCTGCCTTGGACAGTTGGAATGAGAATTGCTTTGAGGGCTAACTTTGATCCTTGATGAAAGAGCTACAGTAAACGACAGTAATAGTCATTGTAATAAACATAATGGTAGGACAAGGATACCCGACACTGACTCAGCTTGAGACCCAACTGTCCCAGGCACAGTTCTAAGCATGTTACAAGTGTGTGCTCACATGATCCTCACATCACTCTGGGGTAGGTGCCCCAGAGATTTCTGTTTCACAGATACAGAAACTTAGGCAATTAAGTTGCCCAGGGCCTCACAGTTGGTCAACGGCTAAGCTGGGCTTCAAACCCAGGCAATCTGACTCCAATACATAGTAAGAGGAAAGGGGAGAAAGGATGTGCAGTGTGTCCTGTGCATTGTTTGCCTGGTTCCTGGACAGTGGAAATCATGTGTGTGGGGGAGACAGAGCTGTAACCAGAGTCATGGTGGCATAAAACACCTTTCTTTACCTACTTACTTTTACTGTCATTGTCTTTTATTATTTTATCAGAGGTCTGGTGCATGAATTTGTGTACCAGTGAGGTCCCCCAGCCTGGCCTGTGGGATTGGGCCAGAACTGACTTTCTGAAATCCCCTGAGGGCACAGGCCAGACCAAGGGACCTCACTGGTGCACGATTGGGGCTGGGGAGAGACACGGGAGGTTAGCCAACCAGGGAGGGACCGCAGGAGGGCTCCAGGGCCTGTCGGCCCACCTTGCTCAATCCTGATGGACCAGACCCCAGCAGCAAGCTAACTTACCAGTCAGAGCGTCTGCCCCCTGGTGGTCAGTGCATGTCAGAGTGAGCAGTTGAGAGGTCTTAGCATATCATTAGTATATTACACTTTGGTTGAACAGATTACTGACACATTAGGCTTTTATTATATAGGATTCATGCATGTGTTCATGTATTCATTCAACAACCGTCTATTAAGTTTGAAAATGGTGTTAAGTAGGAGGTATTCCAGGTTCAGGTGATGGCTTTATTTTTGGTGGGACTGAATGTCAGCCAAGAACAGACATGGAAGTGGAGATGTCCCAACCGTGCTGGTGGCTCTGGGAGACCCAAGTGCAGGTGGGAAGTTTGCCCTCTGCCCTATGTGCTGGGGGAGACCCAGGTCCTGGTGGGATATTTGCTCTCGGCCTTACCTGCTCTGGAGCCCACCATGCTCTCTTAGGCTATGGTTGAGCTGGCACCTGACAAAGGGCATGTCCATGTGGGATTGAGCCCAATCTAGGGCACAGAGTGCTGCCCTTCTTGTAGGACTTGAACCCTGGCTGGCAGCTTGAAATATGGCCACTGACTCTTTGACATCCCTCCCATGGAGAGGTTGGGTCCATGTCACTCTCCTGCCTTGCCCCCTGTACCTGGTTGGGCCTATGACTGTTAGTACTTCAAGGAGTGAATTATGCAGGAGCACTGCTCCATGACTTCTGGGTGAGGGTGTCACAGGCCATGCAGCGGTGGCCTTGTCGTTTGGGAAGGTTCCTATTGGAGCTTTGAGCAGTGCCAGCTTCCTGACCTCTATGCAGATGAGGTCACCTGGAGGTGGTCCAGCAGGGCCCAGCCTCCCTCCATCCAGCCCTGAGCCAGGGGGTGTGAGGAAGCATCTCAGGGTTGGGTCCCCCAGGAATGGCTTTGGGCTTTATTGTATTGTGTTGATTTCATTGACACCCAAATCTTCCCCTGCCTCTTTCCCTCTCAGCAAGGATGACGAGGAAAGATGGTGAATAACACAAGTGGAGCCAATAACACCCAGAAGGTGAGTTCCCCCCGCTGCTCCATGTCTCCAAAATGATGCACGTGGTTCTTCATATGAAATATCTCACAGGCCAATTCAAAGTATGTGGGGCCACACCTCCGGGCGATCAAAAAACATTAGAGTGAAAGAGAGGGACCTAGATAGGCAGCCGGAGGAAATAATACAGAGACGCACTTAGGAAGGAAGCATCTACATCGGTTCCTAATCACAGCCACAGAGCAAGGTCACATTACTCCCTGATTACTTCTTAGAATAAGATCCAAGCTCCCTGCAGGGTCCCTCCTGCTGGCCTCTCAGCCCCATCTCCTCTGATTTTAGCTTGACTCACTCACTCTCCAGCCACCCTGGCTTATTTCTGTCCTCCACTGAGTCTGTTCCCACCTCCGTCCTTTGGGGCCATGTGGCTCCTTCTCATGGTTCAGGGCTCTGCTCCAAGGCCATTTCCCCAGAGAGGCCCCTGACAACCTCAGCTCAAGAGCTCCTCGTGCTGCCTTGGTGTGTCATCACCCAGTCCCTGTTCTATTTATTCTTAGTATTTGTTCTGTTGCTTATTTCCCACACGTAAATATAACCTCCACCAGCACAGGGAATTCAACTGTTCTGAAGTAGAGCTGGCAAGGTTTCCTATAATTAATCTTCATGGATGAATGAACGAACGAACGAACTTATACATCATCACAACATTTTAGAACAGAATAAGAGAATAAATCAAAAAAGTTCCCAAGAAAACAGGTTACCTGCCAAGGGATAGAGTCAGAACAGGCTGCCTTCCTATCAGCAGTAGCAGCGCTATAAGAAAATGCAGTGCTGCTTCCCAGTCTCAGAGAAAATGGGTGGATCCTAGAATTAGATACCCAGCCAAACTTCCAATCAGACACGAGAATAAGGTCAAGAATTGCTAAACATGGAAAGACTCAGAAAGTTTGCCTTCCATAAACACCTCTGAAAGAATTACAGACATCCTCAGCGAAAATAACAAAACCAAAAAACAGAACCCAAGAAAGCAATAGATAGTAAAACTAAGTCATCATTGTGATCCAATGATCTCAGAATTAAATCTGAGCAGCAGACCAGAGAAGCAGTTAGTCCAAATTAAGAACAAAAACCCAATTATATCATTAAGAAACAGGTAAGATTTTACTGATAAGGGAAAAGCATGAAATAACAACAACAATATATCATATTCCCTCTTCCCAATCCTACTCCCAATTGTTTTTCTCCTAGTGTTTAAGTTACAGTCTCCTCTTTTAATCTAATCCAATAAAAGCATAATATGCCAATTAGACTGGATGTCCTTTTGGGCAGCCAGAAGGAAGCCCAGGTCCGGGGTGCCAGAGGGTAACTGGAGCCGGCAGCCAGGGGAAGGAAAGCCTACTTTCGCACGAATTTCATGCATCGGGCCTCTAGTATAAAATAAACTTTGTTGAAGTATAATTTACATGCAACAAACTGTAAGATTTCACATATGCAATTTAATGATTTTGACAAATGGCTAGGACATTGTAACTACAGCCAGTGTCACTGCAATCCATCAAGAGACAGATTTAGGTCTGTGCCACATGCACATCTCTGCAGGAAGTTCCCTTTGCCTTCACCTCTCCCCACGACCCTTCTATCACTGTATCTTAGCTTTACCCATTCTAGAGCTCCTGATAAAGGAGTCGCACAGAAGGTACTCGAGTGTCTGGCTTAATCACTCAGCATGACATTTTTCATCACCCACATTTGTTGCAGGTAACAGCAGTTTGTTCTCTTTATAGCTGAGACAGATTAAATTTCTTGACTATAACTCAATTGTGTTTATCTGTTTTCTTTTTTATGGTCATTTGAAAAAAGTTTTTGAATATTAGAAAGAGAGTCACTGTCAACATTCTGTGTGAGTCTTTCTGGAGGGTATAGGTTTTCATTTCTCTTCAGAAAATCTAGGGTTGGAATTGCTAGTTCATAGGTTAGGGGTATGTTTATTTGTTTTTTAATTCTTTGTTGTTGAAAGTATTGCAAATGACTCCATTTCCCCCCATTAACCTTTCCCCACCCACTCCCACCCACCAAGCACAGGCCTCACCCCCCTACTGTCTGCGTATATTGGTTATGCTTATGCATATGCGTGCATATAAGTCCTTTGGTTGATCTCTTATCCCTACCCTTTACTTCCCACCCCTCCCCCTCAAGGTTTGACAGTCTGTTGGATATTTCTACGTCACTGGCTCTATTTTTGTTCATCACTTTATGTTCATTATATTCCACCAGTGAGTGAGATCATGTGATACTTACTTTTCTTGGGCTGGTTTATTTTACTTAGCATAAATGCTCTCCAGATCAATCCATGCTGTTGCAATTGGTAAGAGTTCTTTCTTTTTTACAGCAGCATAGTATTCCATTGTGTATATGCACCACAGTTTTTAATGCACTCATCTGCTAATGAGCATTTAGGATGTTTCCAAATCTTAGCTATTGTAAATTGTGCTGCTATGAATATAGGGGTACATATATTCTTTCTGATTGATGTTTCTGATTTTTTGGAATATATTCCTAGAAGTGGGATTGCTGGGTTAAATGGGAGTTCCATTTTTAATTTTTTAAGAAAATTCCATACTGTTTTCCACAGTGGCTGCACCAGTCTGCATTCCCACCAGCAGTGTGCAAGGGTTCCTTTCTCTCCACATCCTCGCCAGCACTTGTCGTTTGTTGATTTGTTGATGGTAGCCATTCTGACAGGTGTGAGATGGTACCTCATTGTTGTTTTGATTTGCATCTCTCAGATGATTAATGACTCAGGGCATTTTTTTTCTCATATGTCTCTTGACCTTCTATTATGTCCTCTTTGGAGAAGTGTCTATTTAGATTCTTTGCCCTTTTTTTTTTTTAAATTGGATTGTTTGTCTTCCTTTTAAGTTGTATGAATTTCTTATATATTTTGGATATTAACCCATTATCAGATGTATTATTGATTGCCAAATGTGTTCTCCCATACAGTGGACTCCCTTTTCATTTTGTTGGTTTATTTTGCTGTGCAGAAGCTTTTTATTTTCATGTAGTCCCATTTATTTATTTTCTCCTTAGTTTCCTTTGCCCTAGGAGCTGTATCCGTAAATATATGCCTAGGAGAGATGTCTGAGATTTTGCTGCTTATGGTTTCTACTAGGATTTTTATGATTTCACAACTTACATTTAAGTCTTCTATCCATTTTGAGTTTTTTATGTATGGTACAAGTTGATGGTCTAGTTTCATTTTTTTGCATGTATCTGTTCAATTTTCCCAGCACCATTTATTGAAGAGACTGTCTTGACTCCATTGTATGTTCTTGCCTCCTTTGTCAAATATTAGTTGAGCATAATGGCTTGGGCTGATTTCTGGGGTCTCTGTTCTGTTCCATTGATTCATATGCCTATTCTTGTACCACTGTCAGGCTGTTTTGATTACAGTGGCTTTGTAGTATAACTTGATATCTAGTATTGTGATTCCTCCAACTTGTTCTTCTTTCTCAAGATTGCTGTGGCTATTCGAGGTCTTTTTTGGTTCCATATAAATTTTTGGAGGATTCTAGATCTATGACATATGCTGTTAGTATTTTAATAGGGATTGCATTAAATCTTGCCTTGGGTAGTGTGGACATTTTCATTACGTTAATTCCACCAGTCCGTGACCACAGTTTAATTTTTCACTAGTTTACAGCTTCTTCTCTTTTTTCAACATGCTATAGTTTTCCAAGTACAAGCCTTTTACCTCCTTGGTTAAGTTTATTCCTAAGTATCTTAATTTTTGTTGTTGCAATGGTAAATGGAATTGTGTGTATGTGTTATTTTTTAGTTTTTCTGGGAGTTCATTACTTGTGTATAAACATGCCATTGATTTTTGGATGTTAATATTGTATCTTGCTACATTGCTGAATTTATTAAACCTAGTAGTTTTTTTGGTGGCATCTTTAAGGTTTTTCTATGTACAATATCACATCATCTTTATGCAATAATATTAGTATAAAGGTGGCTATTGGTTTTAATTGTAAAATCAAAGATTGAAAACTTATAGGTACAGGACTGAATATTAATGCTACCCAGAGACCTTGCCAAAGTGACAGGCAGCAGTGTGGCGACTGGGAGCTGTGAGGGTTGGGTGGGGGAGGATGGTGGAGAGAACGTGGGGAACACTAACTGGCTGGTCAAACGTGGTGGTGGATCAAAGTATTACAGTCAACAACTGATGTTATCAGGAAACAGTTTTAAGTAGGTTACTAAAAGCTGTGACGGTAAACCAACAGAACTGAAGTGAAAACGCTCCAAGCAGGGCTGGCGAATGGAGGGAGAACAAAGGGAAGGAGCAGTGAAATGAGCCATGGTTGCATTTCCCCAGTGTGCAGTCACGGGTCTTCCTGAAGTGGGTCAGGCAGAGGCAGGGACCAGACGGTCTTCGCGGCTCTGACCATTACGGTAGCCGCCAGCCACATGCAGCTATTGCATTATTGAGATGTGGCTAGTGTGACTGAGGAATTGAATTTTTAAATTAAAATTTTATTAATATACAAATTAATAGTGTGCCTGGTGGCTATTTCATTGAATAGCACAGATGTAGATGGTTCCTTCATCATCAGAAGTTCCACTGGACAGCGTTGGTCTAGAGTTTGGGTGACAATTACCAGAAGAATCAAAACCAGGAAGGATCCAGCATGAATTCTTGGCTGGGGAAAATGGATCAGGGCTCTTCCTCTTTCTATCACACCTCCTTTACACTTTGAATATTTATCCTCTATATGTTTTCTTGTATGTTCAGAATGCTCATCTCAACCTGTCATCCCGAGGGCCACAGCAGTCCATTTCCACAGGGATTTTTATGATTATTTTGCTTTAAAAAATCTTTTTAAAGGAAAAATATTTGTTCTTGTAAATTCAAATAGTCATAGTTAAACGAAAGTCATTGTTAATCCCTATTTTCTTCTACCTAACATCCATGGCTCTGCTAAAACACAAAATTACTTCAGTTCATAAAATTGAATTGCTATTTGTCACCTTCCTGGTCACAGGTCTGCTTCTTCAATACTCAATTATTTGATTTCTGTGATCCTTAAAGAGAGCTATGCCTTTTCTTACAATAAAAGCCGGAACTTCTCAGAGGGAGGAGAGCAATGTTGGTGGCACCTGAACACGTGATGTGCAGAGGGGCCGCCAAGCCACTTCCCAATGGAGCAGGAGGGACAGAGTGAGGGGCATGAGCACTTTTTAATTTACCTTCTTCAGCACTTGACCTTTTCAGCAACAAGGAGCCTATGTTTCGTTTGTAATTAAGCGAAGCCAATAAAAAGTGGATTAGATATAATAAAACTAAATGTTTGGCGCTAACCTTTTAGAAAAATGAGACCAAATCCTTGAGGAGGCAGCCTAGAGAGCCCTTGGCGACGGGCTCCTGCGCCCTCACCATCTCACTCCGCACCTCCCTCTTTCTCTCATCATTCCGGGCTCAATGTCCTTCCTTCAGACCTCAAGCGCGCCACCCTGCTTCCCACTATGGGGTTTGCAACCTGCTGGTTTCTCTGCCTAAATTGCCTCCCTGGCTTTACCCTTCTTCACCATTTTTGCCTTCAGGTCTCAGCTAAAAGCCCACTTTCTCAGGGAGACCTCCATGGCAGGTTGTGTTTTCCAAAGGTGGTCTTACCAATGCCTCCAATCCCATACCCCATTCTGCAGCATGACCTTGCCACACACGCATCAAGAGGAGGTCAAGTTCTCTACCCCCTTGAGCCTGGGTGGACTTAGTGACTTGCTCGAACAAAGGAAGGCAGGAGAGGTGACCAGGGCCTTCCGAGGACAGGCTGGGGAAGACCGGCGGGTCCCTTATGGGTCATCGGGGATGCCGACTCCCTTTTGGAACCCAGTGTCTGCTAGAAGGGTCCGAGCCACATGGAGAGACCACGTGCAGACACTCTGATAAACAGCCACGGGAGGAAACTATCTCACATGTCCAGCCAAAGGCGACCCCGCTGTCCCTGCTGCCAGCAACTGCACAACAACCCAAGAAGAACCACTGAGGTGAGCCCAGCCACACACAACCATGAGAAGCAGTAAATTCCTAGTTTAAGTGTTGGGGGTTGTGTTTAGGAGCAATAGGTATCTAGTCCATCTTCCCAGGAGGGTGAGGCCCCCGTTACGCTCTCAGGGACCCTCCTTTGGAGAATAACTAATGGGAATAATACAGTGAGTCCACTGTGAACCAGGCACTGGACCTAGTGCCTTACAGACAGTATCTTACTCAGTCCTTCCAAAGGTCCCCGAGGGAAAGAAGCATCTTTTAGGCCTTCTGAAGTGAGAGAGACAAGGCCGGTCAGGAACATTACGGTCACTTCTCCTCTCTGCTCAGCCAGGACGGCAACAGCAGGAGCCCCTTTGCAGCACTTCCCATGGTTGTCATGGTGCCTGTATCTTTAGGATCAGTTGGGTTAATGTCTCTTCCTTCCCAACTGAACTTGAGCTCCGTGGGTGTTGGAAACATGCTGTTTTTGTTTGTGGTGAATCTTTGATGCCTACAGTGAGCTCAGTACCATCCGAGTGGATACATTTCAGCGGCTTCCAGGGGCTCGTGTTCAAGGTAAGAGAATGAAAGGCCACGGACTTCATTATTCCTCATGGCCTCTACCCACCTCGTAGTTTAGATGGGAAACGTACTTGGAAGGCAGGGGAGTATGGATATAGTGCTTGGGAGCAGACAGAGATCTGGGTTCAAATCCAGCCCTGAGCATTCTGTGACCTTGGCTAAGGTCATCATCTTGCCACCTGTAATATTGAGTACATGCCATGCTGGGTGTGGAGAGGATGAAATAATGAAATAACAGGCATAATGCCTTAAACACAGGGCTTGGCATGCAATCCCAACAGAGTCCCACTGTCACGCACAACAGATAGAAAAGTCTTCCAACTCATGGCACAAGTGAGGTCTGCTCACATCAAACCTTAGCTCAGACTGAAATGGCAGAGAGATGCCTGGCTCGGGCTGGGTGGTACAGGGGAACTACGCAGTGACTACACTCACATCTGCATTTATGATTTTTTAAGTCCTCGATTAAAGATTTAGCAAATTCAAAGTATTCAATATATGAAATCGGGCCACATCATAAAGACTGAGAGCTGGATGACCTTCCAACTCCACGCAGATGGACAGCACCCTTTCTAGGTGCTAGGACACGTGGCCTGAGAGGAACTCTACCCAGCCCGGCTCCTGGACCACACACACAGCCCTGAAATGGAGGAGGTAAGCATTTGGGGGGTTAGAGGCTTTCTGCCCCTCTATTCAGAAGCCATTGCTGCTAAAAGCAGAAAACAGGCCAACAACTGAAATATGGTTAAAGAGGCAGAGAGGAGGCAGAAGTTCTTCATATGTCAGAGAGGCCTCAGGACTTCCTCCCTGGATGGGGCATGGGCACGGCTGCTGGAACCTGACAGGGGCTCCATGCACACGTAATTTCCCACTGCACTGACCAGCTGTTTGCCCAGCTCTTTGTTCTCCTGTGTTCTCAGCATAGCTTTCCCAGTGGTGGTCATGCACTTCCCATTAGACAATAGTCCTAATGAGGAGTGACGCACCATGTGTGCATACGGTGTGACTAATGACAGGGGCATTGTTTGTATTTACAGTCACTCACACGGGTGTTCCCCATTTGAGGAATGTAATGACGGCAGGAAGCCAGCATGCTACCCCACGGTTACCACAATTTACGAACCCAGAGGTAGGTGTCTCACTTATGTTTGACCAGTAGAGGTTTAAAAGCCTCTGCAGGTTCAAGCCAGAGTGTGTTTACAATGTTTTCTTTGCAAGAGAGAACTGTTTGCAACCTTAACTCAAGCACATTAGAATGCAAAGGACAACAACTGAGCAAAGGAATGGTTTTTTAGGAGGATATTTGGGAGTTGGGCAGAAATAACTTAGATATGTTCAGCCCGAGCATCCCCAATTGAGGAAATGACTGTGAGATGCCAAGTTGAAGGTTACAACACTTACCTTCTCACTTACCTGAACCACTGAAAAAAAGAAAGGGCAAATCAAAAAGGGGTTAGGTTGTTGAAGATTTAGACACATCTTTTACTCTTCCAAAATTTGGAAGTCATTTTGATTTGAGAGAAGCAGTAATTAGGCTGCAGGGTTTGTTATTTTTTTAAAAATAACAAATAATGGCTTACTCTTAAGAGCAGAATATTTGAAATACAATTTTTAAAAGTTAAAATTTCATTAAATGCATGTACTGCTATTGGAGAAATATCATAAAACATCTTTTTTAATGTGAACACTACTTCATACAATGAAAAATTATTTACAATGTGTTGCTTCCGGAGTGGTTGCTTTTACATCATATATATTATACCCAGCACATGTCTCCAGCTGGGGAAGCTTCAGTCCAATTGCACGTTCTCCTTGTACTGGATGATGCTCCAAGGCCCCTGGGGATTCAGGGGATCTGTCCACTTACATTCTCCTTGGTAATTATGGCTCAGCAGGCATTCCACCAAAATCATCTATAACCCAGAGACTCTGGCAATCACACATGTAAAATGTGTAGATTGTTTTTCTCCAATAAATACTAATTTGACAATACAATCCATTTCCATCTAAGAAAGTGTTTTCTTTCTCAATGGAACTAGAGTGAATAGTCGGTGGCTCACACTGGAACGGAGTGATGGTGTCTTTGTATACAAATATAGCATACTTTGGCCAGGAATATAATTTCTTATTAAAGAGTTTATTTGCCTTCACACGCTGGATTGCTACATACATTCACAGTTTTAAGAGACTGCAATTAGCTATTCCAGTTGTGCTTTAAAATCCCAAATATTACTTTCATCAGTGAGTGTAAAGCGCCTGCTCCACCTGACTACGGTTGGTCCAGAGCTATAACCTCCATGATGATGAAGAGGAAGTGCCCTCATTCTCCAGGCTCATCGCTGGCTTTTTCAGGTATGACTTCCAGACTCCGGCGTGGCTTCTGCACGTCGGCATTTTCTGTCCCTGGTTTATTCAGTCCACACGAAACAGCAGCATAATGGATTTGTTTCAAGTTCTCCAAAGTCTCGTTCTTAGCGTATTTTAAAAGATCCGCTTGTCCCTGTAACAAAACATGTGATGAAACATGTTAGATGCGACCTAGCTTATTGTCACGGTTTGACAGCATAGGTCTTCTGCAATAGAAATATTTTCATTCCTCCAAGCGGTTATGTGCATTTCTTACTGGTATGGCATTAGAATAGCTCAGTTTTAATGAGTTTACCAAGAGTGTGCTGCCTTTTCAGTCCTTTCCACTTAAAAATCTGAACAGAGGTGTATTACATCTTCTAGTAATTTGGCCAATCTTGTTTTTTCCTTTTGTTTTTCTTAACCATTATATTCTGAAATACATATAAACTCACAGGATGCAAATAGTACAGAGAGGTCTCGTATACCTACATCTTCCCCAATGCTTACATCTGTAGTACAACAGTATCCAAGCCAGGGGCTGACACTAATACAATGTGTGTGTACAGTCCTCCATCACTTTAGCCTGTGTGTAGATTCATGTAACAACCACTGAAATCCACACACAGGGCTAACCCATCACCACAAAGATCTCCCTGGTGCTGACTCCACAGTCACACCATTCCCATCCCTCGACAACCACTAATCTTGTCAAGCTATCCTGTGCATCTGAGGACACTTAGCAGCATCCCTGGAGAGTAGTAGCAACGACTCAGTTGCGACAATCAAAATGTGTGCAGACATTGCCAAATGTCCATATAACCAATGATTTCAAGATGATGTGGTATCAACTGCTCCATTGTTATAAATTTCAACATTCCTACTTCAATGTTTTGTTCTGTTTTTCCTCCTTATATTTAATCTGCTTCCCACCAACAGTTCTACTTATACTATTGTCTTTCCTTCTTTCTTAGTCTCTTTGCTCATGATTTTCCCCTCTAAATTTATTCCATTACGCAATGATTCCACTGTAGTTTGACTTTTCCTTTGCCATACTTACATTCTTAGTACCATCCCTTCTTTCTTTCTTTTTTTTTTTTATTTGTTCTCAACTGCCTCCCAATGTGCATCCTGCACAGATAAAACTTGGGTCCACCTGCAAAGGGTGACAGGTAAGGACTGGCTTTGGTAGACAATAGGACTATAATCAAATCTCTGCCACTAGTGCGTTCAAATGGCAATTTAAGTCACCATGAGGTAGGTGGGACTCCACAGAATGGTTTGCTGTTTACCACTTACTGTTCATGATTTTCCTGCTTTATAGAGATCTTTAGTTACTATAAATAGGTGTTCCATTATCTAGTTTAACTGCACATCTCCAAGAGGCACCCTCAGTGTCACTTTAAGATGGCAGCACACGGGTCTAGGGTTCCTCTGCTGTTTCTCACCTCAGTGTCTTCTGCAACCAAAACCAGAGAATGAAATATAATCTCACAGCCAGGAAACAAAGCCTTTATCTAGATTATTAATAGCAGGCCAAATGCACAAACCTTTTCTAAGAGTGCTATGAAAACTATGTTACATTTCTTAAAATTACAATTCAAATTGGCATAGAGCGGTAGCAATGTAATTGTAGTCCTAAATTTGAGACCACAATATGGAAAAAGTAAGATATATATTCTGCATATCAGCAAAGCCTTCTGGAAACAATGGTTATCATTCACTGAGTGACTTCTGTATGCCAGGCACTGTCTAAGCTCTTCACAAAGATCATCTCATGGGAGGTTCAATTACTACTCACAGTTTAAAGAGGAGGAAACAGTTTAGGGAGATTGAAGGCATCGCCCAATGCAGAGACTACACACACAGCTTTAACAAATGGCACTACATCAAAATAAAAAGCTTCTGCACAGCAAAGGAAACCAACAGAACAACAAGAGAGTTATGGAAGGCAAGACTTTTCAAAGTAATCCTAATATCAGCCTTGACCGTTTGTTCTAGCATCCGTGTTGATAGTTTCTTCCTAAAAAGCCTTTTATTGCATTTCTGCTACTATGTAGGTTACCATGAAATTTTTTACTGAGTGCCCATGACTTTCTTTTTAAATATAAAATAGTCCTCCTATCCTTAGCCCCAGGGGATATGTTCCAAGACCCTCAGAAGATGCCTGAAACTGATAGTAACAAACCCTAAATATACTGTTTTTTTTTCCTATGGGTAATATCTATGACAAACTTTAATTTATAAATTAGGCTTAATAAGAAATTAACAATAATAATGAAATAGAAAAATTATAACAATATAGTATAATAAAAGTTATATGATCATGGTCTCTCTCTCCCTCTGTCTCAAAATATCTTATTGTACTGTACTCGCCTTTTCACTTAAAGCAAGCATGTCAAACTCTTGGCCCGGGAGAACATACTTGCCAATGATATCCACTAATGGGTTAATCTCCAAAATATAAATCGAACTCATACAACTTAACAAAAGGAAGACAATCCAATTGAAAATGGGCAAAAGAGCTAAATAGACACTTCTCCAAAGCAGACATACAGAAGGCCAAGAAGCATATGAAAACATGCTCAAAGTCACTATCCAAGAGATGCAAATCAAAATGACAACGAGGTACCATCTCATACCCGGCTACTATCAGCAAACAAGTGTTGGCGAGGGTGTGGAGAAAGGGGAAGACTGGGGCAGCCTTTGAGGAAAACAATATGGAAAATATTAAAAATGGAACTGCCATTTGACCCAGTGATTCCACTTCTAGGGATATATCCCAAGAAACCAGAAAGGATATATGCACCTCTATGTTATTTAGCAGCACAATTTATAATAGCTAAGATCTGGAAACAGCCTAAATGCCCATCAGCAGATGAGTAGATCCAAAAGCTGTGGTACATACATACAATAGAATACTATGCTGCTATAAAAAAAGAAAACTGTTAACATTTGCAACAGCATGGATGGACCTGGAGAGCATTATGCTAAGCGAAATAAGCCAGTCAGAGAAAGATAAGTATCATATCATCTCACTCATATGTGGACTCTAATGAACAACATGAACAAAAATAGATCCAGAGACACAGAAGCACCGAACAGACTGTGGAACCTCAGAGGGCAGGGAGGGAGGAAAGAGATCAACCAATGACCTTGTATGCATAACCCATGAACACAGGTAATAGGTGCTGGAGAGGTCAATGGGGGAAAAGGGGCACATATGTAATACTTTCAACAAAGATTAAAAAAAATAACATTTTAAAATGTAAGATTCAATTTCATTCAGAATGAATGCCTTTCTTCTCAGAAACAATTTCATGTTTTACCCAACAAAGATAGAGTTAGGGGGCTCGTGGGCAGCACCAGTGAGGAGGAGTGGTGCTGAGGGGGCCTGGACAGAGGGCAGGAGAGGATGGCTGCAGGGACACTGACCTCCACACGTGGCTCTAACAAATGACGCCTCCGTTGTTGAGAAGTGTGGTTTCTATACCACAAAGCTTTGTAAGTTCCAACTGTGACTGCACCTCCCGTGGCTACAGGAAGGGCTAACTTTCACCCTCACAATGAGTACAGCAGCAGAGGGGCCTCTCCTGACACAGAGGAGGTTGCTCTGGTGGCAGAAGTGGGGTGAGGTCTCAGGAGCAGCCCTCACAGTCTCCAGATGGAGTTTCCTCAAAACCCAAGCACAGAGGCAGGAGGTTGAGTCCAGGTTCCAGGCAGAGACCAGTGCCTGAGAGGACGGGAGTGCGGCTCAGCTGCACAGAGAGGAAGTGGAGGGCATGGGCCGCTGACAGGGCAGAGCCAGGACCAAGAGTGAGCTCTTGCAAATGCAGTGAACATGGTGCATGCATAGGGCTCCCCCCCGTCAACCTTTCAGCTCACCTTGCATGGCCAAATGGTAGCTGATGATCGCAAATTCCACATGAGTGGGATCCAACTGTCTGATGTTTTACTGTGCTCAGATGGATCAGAAAGTACAGTCTGTCTAATGACAAATACTATTGTAGCTTGAGTTTCTGAGCCATCTGAGCAGTTTTCACACACTAAACACAAATGGCTTCCAGTCAATTACAGCTTTTCAGGAAAGCAGGCAACGTAATACACCACCTATAATAAATAACATAATTAAAGGATACTGGCCTCAATAAATGAAGTTACACGTAGGCTACGGAAGTCATTTTCCGAAAGGAAACAAATGTTAGGCTTCAGGTTGTCAAGGTAAGCACTGCACCTCAAGTAAAAGCAAATACAATCAAGATTAATATCTTAGCAGGTGCAAAATCTGCCTGGTTTAATTATTTATTTTGTGGAGAAGTCCTCTGTTCCTAAAGAGAGCAAACCTCTAATCAAATGCAGGGTCTTGTTTTTAGTCTTATTGGGAGGGTGGGATGGCACAGGATGGGGAGGTAGCTTGGTAGCAATTCATCTGGAAAACATCTTGGGTTGCAAAAGTCCACGACTCAAGTGTGATCCAATCCAACGTAAGTTTGGTTTCTATTAACACTAAGATAATTTTCAGGATAAGAGCAAAACCATACCGAGGCTCACTCTGGGCTGCTGAGCCCAGCACATCTGAAGTCCGGGGATGTTCTGGTCACCTGTTTTATGAACACGGACACACCAGAGCCCTCAGAAGGCAGAAGGGCCAGGAGGCAGGGGCCACAGCCATCCCATCCCTGGCGTCTGTGGGAGGACTGAGCACATCTGAGCGAGTCAGGCGGGCCTAAGAGCAGATGGCATCTTTCCCAGGGACTCGAAGGGGTGTCAGAGAAGAAGGAACAGGGGGATTCGGTGCTGCCTAAGGCCATGACTATCACCCGGGGGTGGAGGTGGGGTTGGAGTCAAGTTTTATAAATCTATGAGATTTTACCATCTTAGAAACAGTAATACATAGAAACAGGAAAATTATCACCAGTGCAGTGAATATTTTAGCAGAGGGAGAGGAAGGTCTTGATTAAGCTGGTGGGTTCACAGTGCATTCTGGAACTTACTTCCCACATTCCTGATGAAATGAGCAACAGGAGTAAAATTAGCAAACCAATAACAAACCACAGACAGCAACCAAACAAAGAAAAGGATATACCAAGATGTAATCCACTTCTAAAAACGCACAGAATTCATACTGACAATTCATAAAAATCCTGAAAATTCTAACATCCAACCAAACTGGAGAGAAGCCAAGTGAGGGATGGAGTGGAAGTGATGACGGGACAGGGGGTGGGATGAATCTCAGAAGCACGATGCCAAGTGAAAGAAGCCAGGCACCAAGCAACATGTGAATTAATCTTGGGATCAAATGGGACAACGTAAAAATAGCAATATGCCCAGCTCCCTACCTAGATATACTTGAGAGTACTCAAATTCTCATCTTTCAGAGCAGATGGTCAACCAACAGAGCTAAGAACTGAAATGTGTAGCTTTAGAAAAACCAACAAGATGACTCCTATTAACACTTTTCATCTCTTAACCTCAGAGAGATTTAGAAGAAATAAATACCCTTTACAGTAGACATTGTTCAGCAATTCATTTAGCTTCTCTATGGTTTACTTTCCTTCTGTTACATAAATTTAAAAAGAGCAATTAAGGCAGGTTCTATTTACAGATACCTTATTTTACAGTATCAGAGACACAGTGCTTATGACCCACCATTATTTTTATAGACTGCTAAGAAAGAAAAATCATCAATTTAACTAGGAAACAATGCAAAGATGCCATGGACTATAGATACATACCAATTTCAAAGATGCCAAAAATGTGAAAAAAATCATCCCTCCCTCCCTCTGCCCATCTACCCACATGCACAATAAAAAGTGTCCTGGAGCGAGTTCACCTACATTTAATACTAGTTATTTCTTGGAAGATCTGAGGTCATTTTAAAACTTTCATCTTTTCTAACATTAAAAACAACTTCTTTCTAATGAAGACATAAACAAATGACTACTCTTCAAAGAAAAAAAAAATGGGAGTAAGTATGCCGAGATGTTAACAGCGGGTCATTCTGGGTGGTGATCATGCATGACATTTCTTCCTTGTTCATTTCCGTATTTTAAAGCAATTCTTAAAATAGCAAAACTAAACAAAGATTCATAAAAACTGGGATGGCATCCTTAGATGGAAGGAGTTTGTGGCAGGTGCCTCGTCTCAGGGCGACCCGCTGTCCTGAGGTACTCAGTCCTGTCCCAGCTTTCACACTGGAAATCCACCTGCCAGGATAACTGGTCACCCTGCATCCTTTACTGTTCCAACTGGAGGGGTGATTCAAAGGAAAGACACTTGATTTGACTCTAGAGTCTTAATACTTGGTATTTTTTAGGATGCCTCAGAATCCCCAGAGGAAATTGTTAAACAAGATACCTCTGGAGATTCTGATGCAGGACCAGGAGGTCTGAGAGGGCCTCCGGAGGCTGCATTAAAAAAAAAAAAATACACACACACATACACACACATATATATACACACACATTATTGATTTTTTACAGAGAGGAAAGGAGAGGAATAGAGAGTTAGAAACATCGATCAGCTACCTCCTGCACGCTCCCTACTGGAGATGTGCCCGCAAGCAAGGTACATGCCCTTGACCGGAATCGAACCTGGGACCCTTCAGTCTGCAGACCCGGAAGCTGCATTTTTAAGGACCCCAGGTAATTCCAATACATGGCTTCAAGCTTGCTCAGCAGGGCCTCCTCCTCCTCTCTCCATATCCAGTGTCCTCTGCAATCTTCCCCGAGTGTGCCCACCCGCTGCAAACTGCACAGCACACGGAGCTTTGGGGGCTGCCACCTCCCTGTTCACCACGAAGAACCAGCAATGAGAGGAGCTCCTGCCAGGAAGAGGTTAGCAGCTCAACTCACATCTAAGAGTCCAGGAGCACTGATCCTTCTAAAGAAAGTATAAGCCTATGAAACACACGGGAAACCCTGCTATTGCACGGAAATGACACATAGATCTCTCCAATTCTCCATTCCTCGCTTAGGTTCTACCATGCTCGACACCATCCACAGCAAATATTATGCTGGAAATTTGAAAAATATCTAGTAACCCATCCTGTACATTTTTTCCCCATGTGAATGTAAGTCTGGTGTGCTAATTCTTGCTCCTGGATGCAAGTCTGTGGACAAAAAGGGTGGTATGGGGAGATCTGAAGATGGTGGTGTAGGTAAACACCAGTACTTGCCGCCTCCCACAACCACATCAAAATTACAACTAAAATACAGAACCATTACCCAGAACTGCTGGAGAGCTGGCTGAATGAAGTCCTATAACTAAAGAAGTAAAGAAGAAAGCATGCTGAGCCTGGGAGGAGGGTGGAGGCGCAGAATGGGCTGGTCTGGCACCCATGTGTAATGGTGTTTTTTTAATTAAGAGGGAGATCATCTCTGTAGAGGTTATCTGGGAGGAGCAAGGGGCCCTAGCTCCATACCAGCTCCTCAGCCCAGGGTTTCAGAGCTGGGAAGAGAAGTCCCCGTAACTATAGGCTGTAAAAATCCATGAGGACTGTGGTCGAGTGACAAGGAGGCTGCTGGAGACCCAGATGTCCCTCTTAAAGGGCTGAGCACAAACCTACATGGAACAACTTCTTCTGAGCTCCAGCACTGGGGGACTTAGATACATACAGGGAGGAACTGGATTGTCTGGCATCAGGGCAGGAATTCGGGGGTCGCTTTCTCCCATACCAGGGGTGCTCACAGAAGTCACTGTTCCTATGCTGGGACCTCCCCTGTTGCAGGGCTGACTGGCAGCCATATCCAGGTCTCCATTAGCCTGGCCCACACTATTTTCTCTGCCCTAGTGATTCCCTGAGATCCCACCCCATCCAATTTGCAGCCCCACCCAACCTGTTTTCAGCAGCTTTTCCCTATGAATGGCCTGTCCTAGTTCAGGCTTCAGACTCTGCTAAAAATCTCTCAAGCTGCAGCTGGTGACAGCATGCCCCAAACCTATCAATAAAAGGCCCAAGACTAGGCACCAGCCTGCCTTGCTTCACAACTGGGCCTCACCACCTGCACAGCAGCTCTCCCAGGCTAGTCCCAGTTGATCATCACAGCCAATTGGCCTGGAGGTCAGCTTCTCCCAGAGATGCCAACAGCAAGCAAGGCTCAACTACAAGACTGTGCACACAGCCCATACAGGGGCGCACATAGAGTGCCCAGCTCAGGTGACTAGGAAGGCTTTCAAGGATCTTAGAATGTCAAAGACATGAAAAAGGGTCAGTCAGAAATTAAGCATTCACCAACAGAAATAAAGAATAATTTATAGGGATTCAACAGTAGAGGATTCTGAGAAGCAAATCAACTATATGGAATATGAGGAAGCAAAAAACACCCAATCAGAAGAGCCAAAAGAAAAAGAATCCAAAAATAGGAAGAAATTATGTGCTCCACCCTTTAGGGAGCACGTAATTTGTTAACTATCCTGGAGCTTCTGGGACAACTTCAAGTGTTCCAACATTTGCATTATGGGGGTTCCAAAAGACGAATCTGAGGGAAGGGGGAGGGAGGGCAGGAAGAGATTAACCAAAGGTCTTACCTATGTATATAGACAGTAGGGTGGTGAAGGCCTGGGTTGGGGCAGGAACCAGGAGGAGGGGGACAATGTGGGGGGGAAAGGGAGACATCTGTAATACTCTCAACAATAAAGTTTTGTGTTTTTTTTAAAGGGGTATGAGTTCAGTGACCTAAAGTAACATCATGGGGGTGGGGGTGATATCCTAAATTCCCAACTAGGAAAGGCATGGTGGGTAGTTATACCCCAGTCCTATAACTTCCTTCCTAAAAGGTTTAAGCAAGCCCTGCCCATTGCTCTTGTGCATCTAGGTTAACACACCCTTGAAATGCCAGAAGCAATCTTTTACAGACCCCCGGAAGGTGTAACCACCCTCAAGGGAGCACATACTTTGTTAACTATCCTGGACCTGGTTTTCTCCCACCTTCACTTAATCTTCCTTATTTTCCCTCTTTAACTCTAAAGGCATAAAAGAAACTGCAAACCGTCATTCTCCACAGCAACTGAGATCTTGCTTGCCAACAGTGTCATCAGTTTGGCTCAAATAAACACTTACAAAAGATCTCTATAGGTTGGACATTTCCTATATAGACAAGTCAAAAGAAAATCTGTTACCTCAGGATAGCTATTTGGATCAAGTACTTATTTCTAAAGCCGATACAATCCTTTATGTCACCTGGTTTTCATTAGCATGTGAGCCAGGTTCCGTTTTTGGTGCTTCTCAAACTTTAATGTACATAGGAATGCCCTGGAATCCTGTAAAAACAGAGCTTCTGATTGGCGGGTCTGGGGTGGGGCTGGGCGTCTGCAAGTTGAACAGGCTCCGGATGACACTCAGATTGCTGGTGCCTGGACCACAAAGGAGTGGCAAGGAGAGCTGACAGATGGAAGCTGGCTCCCTAAGGCTATTTTTACCTACAATAAAAAGCCCAGTGAGCATTTATTCCTATCACAAGGCTATGAACTACTGTGCTATTTTTTCCTGAGATTTGCAGGAAATTTGTAGTGTAACCCCCACCTCTGGTGGGAGTGAGTTGGCAAGTAGTAAAGAAAAATTCCTTTTCATTGTACATTCTTATCTCTGCTGTTTACTGAACTGCAAGCAATCAGAGTTAAATACTAAGCAGAAGACCTAGAGATTTAAAAAAGTACATGTGTAGGAAGGGGAGTGTTTGAAGAAGAAAACGATTTTAATTATAAAAACGAGTAGGGGTGAAATGTGAGAAAACGCAAATTGGCTAGCTTTGGAAGGGCAACTTTTGTTACGTCAACTCAAAACACTGTCATCAGCTGCGGGGATGGATCCTTTAACTCGAAGGGAAGTGGGGAAATTAAAAGAGGCAGCGTGAGAATGCCGTCAGTTTTGAACCCAACTGAGCGGGTGAATACCACGGAGTAATTTTACATTTTGCTGTCCAAGATCCAGAGTGAAATAATGTTTTCTGTGTTATTATTAAAGTTCTTAAAAATTCAGATGAAGAAAAGTGAAGATCACATTGAGATAAAACTCAAAAAAAGTTTCAAGGTACATGCAAAGCATTGTTTTAAAAATCATGACAGATTCTATATGTTAGAGAAAACTACGGGGAAAGAGTAGCCTAAGACCAACAGCATTGTCTCTGGACAGTAGGACTTTGTTTACCTTTGGTTATGATACTTTGACATTTTCTAAAAATTTTATAATAAAAAATAAAAGTGCTTTTTAAAAAAATGGACAGGCTGAGATAGATGGAAGGAAAGGAAGGAAGAGAGAGGAAAGGAGGGAGAGAGAGAGAAAGACAGAGGAAAGGAAAGGAAAGGAAGGAAGGGGAGAGAAAAGGACTGAAGATGGCTTTTCCCTTGAAGGAAAATTTCTTTCCAATAGCAATTCCTTTACATATTTCTTTTGATGATGCCCTACACAAGTGTCTCCTGTGTTTTTCTGGGATCATATTACTATGAAGGTTCATTATTACTGAAAGTATTAAATGAAATTTGAGTACCTAGAATCTTTGAAGTCCCAATCACTTCTCTGTAATCAATATTTTCTATTTCACACACAACACCTGGCACTTATGAAGTTCACCACGCTTCACGGATGAAACTCGAGGACCTTTCACTTCCTACCAGAATCCACAATGTGCCAACCAACTGTTAAAGTCCCCACATTCTCCCACCCAGCCACGATGCCCTGCCATGGTGCCTGCGGACTCTTGGAGGGCAGAGGGCACGGGATCCCTGTGAGCATGTATAGCCTCCATTGGTGGGTAATGTACACGAAATGTCCCGACAGAAAGAAACACGCTAAAAAAGTCTGCAAAACCACGAGCATCAGCAACAACCCGCTAGGTACCTTTAAGATGGTGATATTCCAGGTGAAGCTCTCCACAGCTTTTTGTAGTTTTCGCTCCTTCAGACCTTCCCTGGTGCCTATGCTATGCAGGTGTTCATGGAATTCCATGGCTGAAAGAGACAAAAAGACAAAGTAGATGACTTCTTCCTCCAGTCTAGTGAGCCAGCAATATCTCTTTTTCTAAGTACTGCTATATGATTCCAACGTCCAGTGGAATTTCGTGAACATGCCTATTTAAGACTGTAATAATGGGGGAAACACTTAGAATTCAGGGTATCAGCAAGTCGGAAGGTATGCGAGAAATCTGTGGTCGTTCCACATGGTTTTGGAGGGCGAACAGGGTACACGGGTTCATTCTTCTCGTTTCAGAGGTGAGGAATCTGGGTTCGGCTTGGTGCAGAGCTTGATGCCTGTGGAGGGAGCAGGAAGAAGAGCTGGGACGAGAACCCGGGTTTTGGAAATCTCAGAGGCAGATTTCAGTCCTGTTGAGGACACAGTGTCAGCAACTGGGGAGGAAATGAATGTAAAATGTATTTCCTGTCACAGTAGAGTCAATCTGAGATCAGACACCAAGCCTGTTGTAAAAGGAAGAGGATGGGGTGAAAGACCATAAACTCTAACTGGACATTTCTGTCATGACTCCATAGACTTTACGTAATCCCATTAATACTCCCTACTGTCATTCAAAATAGTCTCTCAGAGGCTCCCCATCAGTGACACTACAATAAGGCGGGACTGGTGTGATGGCCCTTTTACTGGTCTAATAAAATTAGGATTCACTGATTTGTTGCATATTAAATTGCAATCAATTATCCCATCTCTGGCCAATGGGAATCCTTCAGACAGATTTCTATGACCTTTTGAAATGACCAATTAGCCTTGGATACATTCCTTGTTTTCTTGCACAAGAAGTTCTAGACCAGTGGTCACAACCTTTCAGCCCTCACCAGTTGGCGACCGCTAGATGACCAAGTGCATTCCCCATCTCACAGTTGGAAGCAAGCATTTCTCTGGATTCTGTCAGGGGGGAATATTTAAAGGCCACATCTATCTTTTATTAAAGGGAAGAGTAAGATCTTGCTAAACTTCCAATCAAATTTAAGTATACAAGGTTTTCACTTACTATATATATTTTTAAATTTATGCTTATTTACTTATCTGTTATGGGGAAGGTCTTAATTCCTAACCACCTCAACATTACTATTACTAGTATAATTGCTGAATCTAAACTATTTATTTTGGCCTTGGAATGTATCTTACTGATAATGTTTGGTAAAAATATTGTATTCTAAGATCTGTCAGAAAAATTCTTTTCTCTACTTGGTTATGTCACTAACCAAGTACAACTAGATTCACTTCTTTTTTCATTTTTGTTTGTTTTTTTCTGGATGTAATCTGTGTTATAATTATCTCAAAACTTTATTTCCAAAGTTAAATTATATACCAAAGTGTATTCAGATGAGTTTTGCTTTCATCCTGGTCTCCCCTGACCCCTCCCTCCCCCTATACAGTTTTATTAGTTTTTATTATCTTTTTTAATATTGTTTCTCTTCGAAAATATAAGCAAATGTGTACAAATACTTATAATGCTCATTCTTGTACAAACGTAGCATGCTATGTGCACTGTTCTGTACCTTGGCTTTGCTTTTTCCTCACGTGACTACGCCCCTAT
This sequence comes from Murina feae, assembly GCA_004026665.1. NCBI lineage: Eukaryota > Metazoa > Chordata > Mammalia > Chiroptera > Vespertilionidae > Murina > Murina feae. The sequence goes on along the minus strand of PVJC01009189.1, from coordinate 14,577 downwards.
CTAGTTCTGACTTTCACTGGATGTGCTTAACACACTGCAAAACAAACAGACAAAAACCAAGCAAACAAAACAACCATGGATAGGTGGCAATCTTGTTTTAAAACTCAGGTTTTTTGCTAGAGCGTTAAACCACACACACACACACACACACACACACACAATTTCTTCCCAGGTTACATGTGGGAGTCTCCCTGGCATGTGCTGTACTTCTTAAAAAATGGCCAGGTGAGGCCCTAATGCTGAAACCCCAATGTGCTGGGGAAGGACGTAAATTAAGATTTAATTCTGGACTTCAGCAAGATCTGGGTTTCAGGGCCTGAATCATTAATTCTCATGGTGTTTATATTCCTGGGGGTGGGCCTGAATCATTAATTCTCATGGTGTTTATATTCCTGGGGGTGGGCCTGAATCATTAATTCTCATGGTGTTTATATTCCTGGGGGTGGGGAGACACTCATCTCACATGTCTCACGTGGTAGACAGAATCCATGACAGGGAGACAGGAAGGAGAGACACCACCGAGTTGTGTGCAGGGGGGTTATCTCTGTAAACAAGAAGACATACACCTGGATGGTCTTTGAAGTGCACAGGACGAGACATGGGGAGGGAATGGAAGGGATGTTACCGCTACAGCTGCCTGACCTGATGTGGGGTAAGATGTTGCTTTTTTATTACACATTTCAAAACTGGCGCAAAGGTGTGACACAGTAACATGGGGGATGTTTCAACAACAAAGTTATCTGCACGGAAGCCTCACTCCTTTAGAGGCAGACCGTTTGCCTTGCTGAACAGTTCATCACTGTAACTGGGTAGAAGCTTCCTTCCTTTAACATGGCCTTTCTCCTTTCTTTACTTTGATTCAAGCTGGGTTCACCCAGGACCCTGACTCACCTGACTCCTTCTCCCTTGCACAACCATTCCCTTAAGCATTTAAGCCCTCAGAACGAGATTATTTGATGGCGAGATTCTGATCGGCACCAAATGATCTTTAGAACAAAGCCTCCGGTCTGCTGACCACAGCGACTAGAGATAACACTTAGGTCTCAGTTGTGTTTCACCTCCAGGCCCAGAAAAGCAGTGAAACCAGATAGAGATGCCGTGGCTGACATCAGGACCAGATGATCAACTACCCTCTTCCCCAGCGCCAACCAATAAGTGGCGACCTGCACCCTGACTGACCACAATCCTAACTCCCTTAGTCACCATGACCAGGGACTTTTCCCGGTATAGCCATCCCCCGGAAGCCATGGGAGCCAGCTGAGCATTAGCTAACTTGTCTCTGGGCGTGGGCCACATCCTAAAAATAAACCCTGACTCTGCTGCAAGCTCCTGTTGGTGTCTTATTGGGCTCTGATGTGCACATGCAAATGGACCCCTTTAGTCCGGTAACATCACCTGTAAGGTAATGACACCAACTGCTCGCTGGGCTTCATTCATACAAGGAAAGACCTACAGATAATACAAGCATGGAAGAGCGGATGAAGGCAGCACTGGCTTTGACCGACATCTACCCCAGATTTAAAGAAAGCAGCTTTCGGAAAGTCCTGAAGAACACGGGCCAGAGGCCTAACAAGACAGGCTGCTTTGAGAAGGAACGAGGACTCGGGGGCAAACAGTCAAGATGGTGAAAATGATACTGTTAAGGAAGAAAGGGGAAAGCATTTAAAGGAATAAGTGTAGCTGTCTGAAAAAGCTCATATTTTATTTACATGTTTATTAAAAAGTGAGACTAGAGAATTCCCCTTTAGCTTATCAACTACCCTCTTCCCCAGCGCCTCTTCCCCAGGTTACATGTGGGAGTCTTAAAATATCTGCAGCCCAATAAAAGTCATAGGGAAGTGCAAAATGTATTATTAATAAAGTTCTTTAACAATGGGGCAAAAAAGGTGATGAGTTGAAAACTGGAAAAATTGTTAAAAATATAAAAACTCCCAGTTTTTAAAGTGACCATTGTCATTGATTTCATTATGCTCCATAACAGATGTTTCTTTAAAAAATATTTTTATATTGTTAACTTATAGACTGATCAGTGCAAACATGTTGCTCATCTGCTGATATGAAGCATAAGCTGATTTTATTTTTATGGGAAGCAGGAGTCCTTGATTCTACTAAATCACTGCATCAAAGTAAGACATGAGGTAACAGTTAATTCTGGCCAAAGAAATGAAAATCTTTGTTAGGGTTTAGTAAACTTCATTTGAAAATCAATACTTAATTAGGTAAACAGTCTTTTGAAAAGTGTGACATGTTATATAACTGTGATGTGCCATATTATTTAACAGTCACAATGTGTTTAAGGGCATTAAAGTTGAAGTTTGTGAGCATATATCCAGATCCAATGATGCACATGGGAACATGGCCTAAAGCTTGGGGTGAGTGATGTCCAGAAAGCAGAAAATGGTCATGTCTCACACACAGACCTGGTGGGCCTGGCTGAGGCTGCTCTTCTGCCAGAAGGGTTCTCTTTGAGCCTTTCCTGCTCTGTGCCCAAACCCTGCAAAGACCCCACGACCCCAAGTCTCTGTTCCTAGTGAAAAGCTGTGGGTTATTTTCATTCTGGAATGTTAGCCAAGAAGAAAATCTGCTTAAATTCCTTTATGGTAATGAACTTGAGAACTAAGTAGATAACAGCAAACCATGAAACAGCAGGGAAAGGACAAATGGAAAACCCATACTCATGTGATTTCCACACGAGTTTAGCTCAGTCTGGTCTACAGGGAATGGAAGACACAGGCCATGGGACCGAAGAACATGGCCTGGCAATGGGTCCAGGTGGGGACTGCACCATTTAACCTTTTGTTTTAGTTATATGTTAAATTTCACAAAAGTATATTATTTCATTTTTATGTAAAGAAGTATATTTTAGAAAGTTATTGCTTCTTTCCATGTCTTCTCCCAAAAATCTAAACAGCTCAGATTTTTTTCATACTGGTAGGTGTTGGTTTCACATAATTTTTCAATTATTGTTTTAAAATACTTTATAGCTTAAATATTGTTAAGGTTTTTCTTAGAGAGGCTTAAAGCTTAACAACAAAACAATGAAATGTAATGCTGACACAAGTAACATGTTTTATAAAAATTAATAAATGAGTGTAAATTTTCTAAGATGATATAATTAATAATGTAAGTATAACTGCATAAAATGGAATGCAGTGAATAGAAATTTCCACTTCTCATCTAATTTCCTGCTTCCCATCACAGATAAACTTAGATGAAAAACAAACAGCCATATCCTATCACAACCCTAAACCTATTACTAGCACAAGAACAGGCATTTATATAAGTGGAAAACAACAGAGACCCTGGAAACAGACTCGTGCCATTATGGTAATTAATATTTGACAAAGGAGGTTAGAGAATACAATGGAGTAAAAAAAAAATCTCTTCAATAAATGATGTTGAGAAAATTGGACAGGTACATGCAAAAATATGAAGCCAGACCACCAATTTACACCATATACAAGAATAAACTCAAAATCGGTAAAAAAAAATTAAACTGAAATCACAAAACAATAAAAATCCTTAAAGAAAATATATGCAGTAAATTCTCAGACATCTCACTGATACATCTCCTAGGACAAAAGAAACAAGGAAAAAATAAACAAATGGGACTACATCAAATTAAAAAGCTCCTGTAAAGCAAAAGAAATCATCATCAAAATGATAAGTGAGCCCACTGCATGGGAGAACGTATCTGCCAATGAAACATCTGATAAAGGGTTAATTTCCAAAATATATAAAGAACTCAAAGAAAGACAAACAATTCAATTTAAAAATGGGCAAAAGACCTAAATGGACACTTCTCCAAAGAAGACATACAGATGGCCAAGAGACATATGAAAAAATGCTCAAAGTCACTGATCATCAGAGAGATGCAAATTAAAACCACAATGAGGTGGAGGAGAACCAAGATGGTGGCTTAGGTAAACGCCTGTACTCACCGCCTCCCACAACCACATCAAAATTACAACCAAAATACAGAACAACCATCATTCTGCCTGAAAGCTGACTGAATGGAAATCCTACAACTAGAAAAGCAGAGCGGAAAGCACACTGAGACTGGTAGGAGCGGGAAGGCATGGAACAGGTCTGACACCCATCTGTGCCATTTTTTAGTTGGGAGGGAGATCGTTTCTGCAGAGGCCGCCTGGAGGAGAAAGGGATCTCAGCCCCACACCTGACCCCCATCCCAGGGTTCCAGAGTTGGGGAGAGAAGTCCCCATAATTTCAGGCAGTAAAAACCAGCAGGTATTGTGTGCTGGAGACCCTGGTGTTCACTTAAAGGGCTGGCGCATGAATTTATCTGGACTCGCAGCACTGGGTGGCTTTGGGGACTCCAAGATCTTACGTATAGACAGTAGGGTGGTGAGGCATGGGGTGGGGTGGGAACTAGGTAGAGGTGGTCAATGGGGGAGGGGGAGAAGGGGACATCTGCAATATTCTCAATAATAAAGATTTTAAAACAGTAACAAAAAAGTATAATGAGGGCCTAGCCAGCATGGTTCAGTGGTTGAGCACTGACTATGAACCAGAAGGTCATGGTTCCATTCCCAGTCAGGGTCCATGCCTGGGTTGCAGGCTCGATCCTTAGTGTGGGGCATGTAGAAGATAGCTGATCAATGATTCTCTCTTATCATTGATACTTCTATCTCTCCTCATTTACTCTCTGAAATCAATAAAAAAATATATTTTTAAAAACTACAATGAAGTATCACCTCACACCTGCCAGAATGGCTATCATCAGTAAATCAACAAACAAGTGCTGGTGCAGCTACTATACAAAACAGTATGGAGTTTCCTCAAAAAATTAAAAATGGAATTGCTATTGACCCAGCTATCCCACTTCTGAGTGCCCATCAGTAGATGAGTGGATAAAAAATTACGGTACATTTACACAATGGAATACTATCTATAATAATTTATAATAATAAGAGTGTAATATGCAAATAGACCAAATGGCCGAACAGCAGAACGACCATCCGGCTGTAGGCAGCCAGGGGAGGCCTGGGTGCCGAGTGCCAGCAGCTGGAGGGAAGCCGGTGTCCGCAGCAGGGGAAGGAAGGCCTACCCTTGCGGGAATTTCGTGCACCGGGCCTCTAGTACAGATATAAAAAAGAAGAACCTCTTACCCTTTGGGACAGCGTGGATAGACCTGTAGATTATTATGCTAAGCAAAATAAGCCGATCAGAAAAAGACAAGCATCACATGATCTCTCCTACATGTGGAATCTAATAAAAAAGATAAACTGACAAACAAAATAGGTCAAGAGGCATAGATGCATGGAACAGACTGACAGATCTCAGAGGGGAGGGGTGAGGAGGACAGAAAGAGATTAACCAAAGAACTCCTATGCAGTAGTGTGGTGAAGGCCTGGGCAGGGTGGGGGCTGTGTTGAGGGCAGTAAAGGGGGGGAAATGGGGGGCATCTGTAATACTGTCAACAATAAACAAATTAAAAAACATATAATCTATATAACACTAAGATATGAAAGAGGCTTTTGCTTTGAAGGGAAGGGGATTGTAGTCAGAATCATGGCATCATTTCCTCTTCAATTGAAAAGTATGCCATTTATTCTTGCCAAACATAAAGCAGATGACCTTTCATACATTCTGGTTGAGATTTTCTCTACCAATATAAATGATATGAACCTAAAATATACCATGTAGCATATGGCTAAAAATTTTTAGAAGTATAATTTTTAAATATACTCATAATATATATTTAAAATTTTATTTCAAATGTCCCAAATTAGGTATAGTGAGCTAGTTCTGGAAAATGGAATATAACACAGGGTCTATTTGGGACCTCATTCAAGAGGTCAGTTTATCAACAGTATCCAAAGTACCGCAATATAACATGGTCTGCATGTGTCTTGTGGCAAAACACCAAAGTATCTTGAAAACAAAATATGGAGATCTCATCATTTTTCCAACTAATTTACATAAGTCCTTGATAAAGTATTCATCCTCTGTAATTTATCCACTGCCCCAGAATGCCAGCGGTTGAAGTTTGGGGTGCCGTGAAAACGTGGGTGTTTATACCATAATCCCATGGAACATGGAAATGCCTGATTAGTTTTCATATAGTTCCAGTTGGTAGTCTCTTTTTCTTGGCCTTCTTCCCAAACAATCTTGGCATTAACAAAAACCAAACTATTTTAAGATGGATTGTGAGCTGAGGTGGAAGAGATAAACCAGGTCTCTTAATATATCCATGAAACCCAGATGGATGGCACGCTCCCCAAGTCGCCACAGCCACAGCAGTATAGTTGTGAATGGGTTGTCTGGAGAAGGTTCTACTTGCTCTGCCAGCAGGTTCCACCTGGATAAGCCTAGTAAGATGGCGTTGCATGACTTGTAGTCTTTTGTGGTATCTAATCACCACGCCACCCTTGCAAACACATGGCCACGTGACTCACCTGATCACAGAGGAGGAGCGTTTTGCAGGACCCTCCTCACTTCATTTTGCTGAGAAGTAAAAAGGCTTCTTCACCCCAGTTACACATTACATCGATCCTCCCTCTGCCAGTTGGGCATGCCACCATCACCAGGACTCTCATGACCTCACTGTTCCTCATCTCCTTTTCTTTTTACACCTCTTCTTACTTTATGAAGACAGTATAATCATGTGGCTCAATATTTTGAAAAGTAGAAACAGGAACACAGAAAATTATCTTTCTCTTCCCTATATCTCCGTCTCCTTGCTCCCCTCCAGTCCGGCAACCATTATTCCTTCTTACATATCCTTCCAGAGAGGGAGGCACTGACAAGCAAGCACAAAGATCTCCATTTTCTCACCTCTTACACCAAAAACTAGTAAAGAGCACACACTGTTTGCCTTGCCTTTTAAAACTGTACCTTATGTATATGCACAAATAAGATATAAATGTACATATTTATGTATTTTTACTTGTATATATACTTAAGATCTGCTGTATATCTGTATATATGTTGTGTGTAGGTGAATATATATACAGGGTGGGGCCAAAATAGGTTTGTAATTGTGAGTATGTGAAACACAGAGCTTGTTCTTATATTATTTATTAATTATTGTATTATTTTCCATACAAACTGTAAATCTACTTTTGCCCCACCCTGTATTTCATTCTTCTTTTATGGTAGCGTCATGTTCCATTCTTTGGATTTATCATGATGTATTGAACAAGGCCCTCCTACTGAACATTTAGATTATTCTAAGTGTTACAGGGAATCCTGTACATGTCTTTCCCCAAGTACACGATCATATCTGCATAAGCCCTGAAAAATGGAATTGCCGTTTCAAAGTGTCTATCATGTGCAATTCTGAAATTTACTGCCATATGCCTTCCCTGGATGTGAATCCAAATTACACCCCCCAACATGTGCCAGTTTTAGTTTCTCCCATATTCTCACCAATCCATCATGACCTATATGTGCTGGAGCTTTGGGGTCCTTGAATCAAATGTTTGGAACTGGTGCGCGAAAAAAGGCTGAAAAAAAGGCATCTCCTTGAAATACCTCATTTACTCAACTTCTGATTAACCACCCAAGTTAGAGGGTCTTCCAGCATCTGCACCTGCCCTGACCCCCCTCCCCATGCTGGCACAGCCACTCCTCTGCTCAGACCCTCAGAATGACCTCTCATCTTCCTGAGCACAGGGCCAGCATCCTCACCAGGGTCTGCTCTCCCCAGACACTTGGCCCTCTCCTCCTCACAGCACCGCAGCCTCACTGCCCTGCTGGTTCCTCCTGCACACCAAGAGCCCTCCCCTCAAGGCCTCACCTCGATGGCCCCTCTTCCTGGGACGATCCCTTTTCATATCTTTGAAAAGCTTTCTCTCCACCTCCAATCACATCTCGGCACAAATGTCACTGGTTCACGCAGGTCTTTGTGGAGCACTTCATTTAAGGGGCCCATTCTGGCACTCTATCCCCTTATCTGCCTCACTGTTTTCAAAACACTCATCACTGTCTGATACACTTTCCTGTATTTTTTTTTAATCTCTTGCAATTAGATTTCAGCTTCATGAAGGCATCAATTGAGGCTTTTCGTTCATAACTGTATTTATTTCCTATACCTGGGACAGGTTTGCATCTTTTAAAATGAGGCTGAACATCTTTTCATTTTATTTAGTCTCTTGAATTTCCTTATCATGAATTGTGTTCCTATTCTTTGCAAAGAAAACAAACACTGGGGTTGTTGACCTTTAGCTTACTGATTTTTGGAGTTTCTTACACGTTAGGGATATTAGCATTTTCTGGTATGTATTGTTAACAATTTTCACAGTTTTTCATTTTTTTGAGACTGCGCTTGTGACAGTTCTGCCACCACAATTATCTGCTGGCTCAATGTCATGTTAAAGCTTCTGGGTTTGTGCTGTTCCCTTGCCTGCACCCCCGGTCTCATTGCTGCTCTTTATCACAGCTGCTACTAGCGTGGGTCACGACTAGATGACACCCTGTGCAGTGAGTGTCTCCCACATGTCCACCTCCCACCTCCACCTGGAGCCCCCCAAGGGCAGGGAAGTGAAGTCCCCGGCTTCTGTCAGACGAGAGTTAAGGACCTAATAAATGTCTGGTGAATGAATAAATGAACAAATAAGTGCAGCATTCAGTGTTCAATTCAATTCAAACTATATTTACTGAGTGCTAGCTTTGTGCCATGCTAGCTTTCTCGGCATGTGGGACATGTTGTGAATGAACCAAGATCCCTGCCCTTAAGGAGCTGACATTCTATTTGGAGGTAGACACTTGATAAGCAACAGATGTAGGCAAACTATAGGGCAGGTTACAAGGTAACAACTGCTCTAGAAAAAGACAAAATAGAACAGGGTGAGGGGATCAGGTGTGCCAGAGATGCTTCTAAGCTTTGATGCTGACCCTCCAGTTCTGAATTATCTATATATATAAAAGCCTAAACAACCATTACAACCGAACGACTGGAATGACCGGTTACTATGGCATGCACTGACCACCAGGGGATAGATGCTCAATACAGGAACTGCCCTCTGGTGGTCAGTGCATTCCCACAGCCAACCTCCTGCGATCCTTCCCTGGGCTGACTAATCTCCCTGGGGTTGGCCCAGCCCCAATCAGCCCCAATTCGGGGCAGGCCAGCTGGCCAACCTCTCGTGGTCCCTCCCCACCAGCCAGCCCCACCAGGCTGGCCAGGCTGAGGGACCCCACCCATGCATGAATTCATGCACTGGGCTTCTAGCAGACTCATAATCATATCCCAGGATTTTCTATATTTCCCCAACCCTTTCCTCCTTGGAGAACTCATCCAATGAAGTGAGTCTTCATTTGGATGACACCAATTCTATCTCTATCTATAGGTCCGAATCCATGCCAAGCTTCATTATAGCTGCCTCAACAACTTATTAGCTATTTCCGTTTGACCATCTGCTATGTTCTGAATGTTTGTGTGCCTCCACAACCCCCTCCAATTCATATGTTACAATCCTAACGCTGAATGTGATGGTATCAGGAGGTGGGGTTTTGGGGCTTAGGTGGGGCTTAGGTCAAGAAGGTGGTGCCTTCATGAATGGGCTTAGTGTTCTTGTAAAGGGAGCCAAGAGAGCTCCCTAGCACCTTCCACCAAGGAGGACACAGTGAGATGGTGCCATCTATGAACTAGGAAGTGGACCCTGACAAGCCACAACATAAATCTCCTGGCACCATGATCTTGGACTTCCTAGCCTCCAGACCTGTGAGAAATGAATTTCAGTTGTTTATAAGCTATCCAGTCTATAGTATTTTGATATAGCAGCTAGCATGGACTAAGACACCATCCTCCTGTGATCTCATACTCACCACACCTAAATCAGACCTTTACAATCAACTTCTTCCTATTCTAACATTTCAGGCATCCACGTCCTATTGCTGGGAGTATTTGAATAGGGAGGGTAAAGGAGAGAGACGAGTCAATCAGTGAGTTTCCAAGCCTGTTCCTAACTCTTTAGTGGCCCCCCTACCAATCAATCATGCAAGCGAGTGCACATCTGAGTCTGAACAGTTACTTGTTCCCTTTGAGGGTAAAGAGGCTCCCAGATGAGCATGAACCAGGAGAGGTCCTGCTCTGCTCCACCCTCTATAGAGAGGTTCTCACAGCCTGAATGTGCTCATTCAAATGCATATTCCTGAGCCAGGCTCCAAAGATTCCATATTGGGGTGATACAAAGACACTGCATTCCATAAGGAGAAATGCTATTAGTATGACAACTGACTAGGGAATCTTGAAGCAGGATGGGTGATGGGCACAGAAGGTGGTGGGGGTGTGGGGAGACAGCGTGAGTTTCTAAAACCCTTTGCTTATTTTGAAGTTTTGCCCTGAGTTGGACTAGTTGTCACCATTCCCTCTACCCTCTCTTACCAGCGATGAAAGTTCCTTTGGGAGAATCCAAGGGGGAAGACAGGCTGGCCAGGCCTGAAGACCTTCACGCTTCTTGGCTGCCCATGCCTTCACTAACTGTATGCTAATTAGAGCACCTAGGAGAGGATGTGGTGGTTCAGCACCCATTTCTTAAGAACAGGGAGACACCGAGGGCTCCAAAGGAGTTATGGGCACCCAACTTGGTCCTTATGTCTTGCCTTCAGTGGTGACTCTTCACCTTCAAAGTCAGGCATTAACTTTCCTCCTTGAAACTCATGTCACTGGGCTGTAATTTATGTATCCCGGGCCACTGTATGGGCTCACTTCTTTAAGCTGGTAATCTTTTTAAGTAGCTGGTGAAGCCATTCCAAAATTAGACCATCAATCTCAGATCACTGTATTTTATAGCCGATGGGGCCCAGCAGATGTCACTTGGAAGGGGGAAAATCAGGCAAGAGAGGAGTCGAATGACTAACCTAATTTCACACAGCACAACATGGATAGTACAGAAGGCACAAGAACATGGGAAGAACCTCCAGGTCTATACAGTGGAGCTGAGAAACAGCCTGACATAAATGAAAACAAAAGTTGTAGGCTCCCAGGTCTCCTTTCGTAAACATTTTCAAACAGAACACTTGTGAAGTGCTCTCAGAACAATCTTCCAGAGGATTTATGTTTACTCTGTCGGGCAAGATAACGATGTGAGCAAACCAACTGATAGATGGTGGCAGGTTGCTTATCTGGTAACCCCAACTCCCAAAAACGCACTGAGATCCAAGGAGTTTGCAAAATGAAAGAGGTCTCTGAGCAATCAAATTGAAGTCACGTAGGTCTGTCCAACAGCCTGCTTCTTCTCCCCAGAGGGGAGTGCGTCAAGCTCTCGTCTGCTTTTAGGTAAAATAAATCCATCAAGCCTGGTCACAGGGGAGATGCCAACTGCTCCACAGACTATAAGCAGTAAATTAGAAGGAAAAAAACAAGTGGAGTTCAACAGACAGTTGGAAATGCAGTACCAATTAGCAGTAGGAAGTGAAATCTGAATGAGATGAAATTTAACTATTAACCCTGGATATGGAATCTGAACAGACAGAGCAAGGCCATTCATAGGCTGTGCAGATTAAGGGTAACCCAAAATGTAAAGGCTCTCGGGGAATTAGCCACATGATAATAATAGATGACCCTCAAAATGACCCAGAGTCATGAAAACTCAAATTAGTTTTGGCAAAGCAAATTTAAGAAAGCAGGGATGTATGGAATCCATTATAGGAAAGTTCTCATTAAACTGATTAAAATGGAGGGTAATGAAAGTTTTCATTACTGGAAAGTTGCCTTATATCCATCCCACTTTCCTCCGTAATGATGCAATCCTGTCACGCGTGAGACTGACTGCCTTAGAACTTCTAAAGGGAAGCTTCTACTTAAGGGGTCGGGGAAGGGGGAAGCTGGGTTTTCTTTCATTTGACCTTGACCTTCCCTCTGTCATTTGTGAAAGAATGAGAACCAATTATCTAGCCAGACAAGGAACCAGGCTCCCGCCCACTCGGCACATAGACATCCTCTGGGCACTGAGCCTGCCCTCAAAGCTGGTGAGTCTAGCAGGGGTCCTGGGCAGTAACCTCGCCTAACACTCAACACTGTCCCAAAGCCCAGGTCTTCTCTGGGACATGTTTAGTCAGGGATTTCTGTGGCAGTTTCTGTTTCCTGATTCCTTCCATCCTTTTATAAATTTAGTCATTTAATTTTTATCAGAATTCTGCATGCACATTGTTTAAAGAGCCAAATAACTCTCCTCGTTCCCCATCTCCAGGAGCAGCTACATTCAATCCCTTTGGCTGTTTTGTTTCCTTCTTTAGGGTACATTTCTAAGTAACACGCTTATATCGTTGAGCTTTCTTTTCAAGTGTCACCTATTAACTCCCACATGAAGGATGAGAACTTTGCTATTTTTAAACTCCCTACCGGCAGGACACAGGCAGTCTCTCAGGGTCTCATTAGTTCTTAACCTGGCCCTGGGACAGCTCTTGTACCCCTGCCTTTACCCTCAGAGGTACCTGGTGCCACCGAGTTCTAGGCTGTTGAGGGTGGTGTGCAGTGTGACTCACATCACTAGTCAAACCCCAGCCCCGTGTGTGTGTGTGTGTGTGTGTGTGTGTGTGTGTGAGAGAGAGAGAGAGAGAGAGAGAGAGAGAGAGAGAGAGAGAGAGAGAGAGAGAGAGAGAGAGAGAATGAATATGAATTAGAAAGTGGAAAAGACTTCTCCTGAGAGAATCTGGCTAATCTTACATAAACTTTTGAAAAAAAGAACTTTTCTGATGTTTCTCCCACTGCAGCTTCCTTACTGGCTGCCCTGCACATGCTCCTTACTAGCTATCCCTTGGAAGAACAGGCATTTGTTTGGTGTAGAGTGAGTGTGGGAGTGTATTTGACTGTGCTCCTTAATTTGTGCAAACTCACTCTCGCATGGCCATGCCACTTACTACTCATCTGTCACTCATGCGGCGGCCCAGACCCACTCACCTCGCATCACCCTCACCCCATCTAACTAGTCCCTTTACTGTCACCACTGGCCTCTGGCTGAACAAGGGCTCCTTCCCTCACTCTTGTCCTATTCTAGTTCCCTCGTTTACCTCCTCAGCCCAATGCTGTATTCTAGGGCAGCAAGTACTGCCTTGTCCACCTTCTCAAAGGAAAGCACTCCTCTCGTCCTTGGAATCCCTCTGAAAGTCACAGCTCTCTGCATTATCTGAGAGGAGGGTCCTTCCCTCTTCCTAAGGTCATGACTGTACTTGATGCCTCCCTCCTCACTTTCTCCATTCTTCATGCCATCTCATCTTTTAATGTCTTCCTCTTCACCTCTTCACTGGATCTTTCCTATTCCTGGGAACATGGTTCTCTTATTAAGATTTCCCTTGAGCCCTCTGACCCTCTGTGCTGCCATATTCTCATTCTCTTCTGAAGAGAGAGAGCTACAGAGGCTTCCTCAACTGCCCACCACCTGGTGGTCCCCTCTGTCCGCCCTGTAGTCCATCCCTTTGGGCTATCTGCCGGCAGGGTCCTAGCCTGCCTGGACTACAGATCTCTTCTTTATCTTCCTCTCCTGCCTCACTCCCTCTTCTCAGTAACAACATCAGCACACACATTTCTATCTCCAAAAAGAATCAACTGCGTAGTCCGGAGTTTGAATCTGTCCAAACCAGACACTTTTTAACAGTGGACCTCTTTATTTTTACTTAATTGTGTAAATGACAGTTAATCTAGTAAGAATGTAAATTAGTGTTTAGAAGTTGGAAAGGCTTCTAAAATAATCCTCTCTTGCAGCATATTGGTGACCCACATCTTCATTTTGTCATTGCAAGATTAAAGTTATGCAAGCAGAACAGCAATTACTTATCAAAAGTAAAATCTTATGCAAATGTTTTAAGCCCAATACAAATGAGCAATTCTTCATATGACTAATAACTATATGCCCTATGATAACTGTAAATATGAGAAACAAGAGATCAAGGGGCCTCTAAAATAAGCACTGGGATGGTACAAGGGCTGTGTAGGCGGTCAGCGGTAACTATGAAACCACAAGACCATCATCATAGATATGATACGTACAAACAATGGAACCTTACTCAGCCATAAGAAAAGATCAAATACTATCATTTGCAACAATGTGGATGCAAAAAAGCTTAGAACCATAAGACTTCACTCATATGTGGGATATAAAACTGAAACTCATAGGCACAGACAATAGTATGGTGGTTACCAGAGGAAAGGGGGCGAGGGATAGTAAAGGGAAAAGGGAGCCAAATATATGGTGATGAAGATGATTTGCCTTTGGGTGGTGGGAACACAATGAAATATGAAGATGATGTATCTTAGAATTGTACTCTTGAAATCTATATAATCTTATTAACCAACTAGAGGCCCAGTGCATGAAATTCATGCATGGGAGCGGGGGGGTCTCTCAGTCCAGCCTGCACCCTCTCCAGTATGGGACATCCCTCTCACAATCCAGGATTGCTGGCTCTTAACTGCTTACCTGCCTACCTGCCTGATCACCCCTAACTGCCCCCTCTGCAAGCCAGATCACCCCTAACTGCCTCTGCCTGCCAGCCTGGTTGCTCCCAACTGCCTCCCCTCTCTCTCCCTCCCCCCCAACCCCCGCTGGCCTGGTTGCCCTTAACTTCCCTTTCCCTGCCAGCCTGGTTACCCCTTACTGCCCCCCCTGCTGGCCT
>PVJC01009188.1:0-46510 GCA_004026665.1 Murina feae | reverse complement strand
ATTCTGATTGGCTGGTGGGCATGGCTTACCCTGTCCCGGAGAAACGGTTAATTTTAATATTACGCTTTTATTAGTTAAGATGATTTTTAACAGTCAATTAAAAACACAGTTCTTGGATAAGAGTTTCAACAACAAGTAGATTTAGGTGGCTCACTGTGTGGCACGTCCCCAAGACCACCCCAGGTTTAATGATTTGCTCGGAGGACTCACAGGGCTCAGCATAAAACTATACTCATGGCTATGATTTACTGCAGTAAAAATACCAAAGGGACGACCAAAAGAAATCATGCACAAGCTTCCAAGGGGCGTCACATGGAACATACTTAATTCCCCAGCAACAAGACGTGTCAACATGCGTGAAATGCTGTCTACCTGGGAAGCTCATTAGAGTCTCAACATCCAGCGTTTTTATTGGGGCTGGTCACATAGGCCCCCTCTCTGCCTACCATGTTCTAAAATTCCAGACCAGAAGGAAAGCATGTGCTCAGCAAAACCCACATTATTTGTACAAACTCTAGGTACAGTGAGCCATTCTTAGCAGTTCTACGGTTGGTGGGAACCTCCTAAAAACCCAGGTTCCCAGACACCAGTCCTAGGGCTACCTGGGAAGTAGACACTACCAAGGATAGCAGTCTTAGGCCTGCAATGCTAATGGCCTAAGCCACACAATGTTAACTCTTAACATACAACTTATCCGCACACACAATGTTCACTCTTAACATACAAGTTACCTGCACACACAATGTGCACTCTTTCTTAAGGTACAAGTTACCAAGTTACCAGATATGGGGATCATATACATTTATGTGTTAGGCTCCTCCATATTCAAATAAAGTTAAGTAAAGAAAAAGTAAATGAATAACGTCTTACCCTAAAGTTTACATTTTATTGGGCCCATAAATAAATTACCTGACAAGCTACCAATTCAGATGAGGTCAGTAATTCAACTATTACAATATTTTCCTAGGTTTGTAAAATGACTGCACATTTGTTATTGAAATCTGAAAACAACAGGAAAGTATTAAAGAAATAAGATTCACTGAACCCCTCACTCATAGATTTTTTTCTATGATTTTGTTAGCTTTTTTCTATTCGTGTATAAATATTCACATGGTTGATGCCACACTTAATATTAAATTTTACTTTAGTTATCCATTTCTCCAAGTGGATATTCACCAAAAACTCTGAATAAATATTTTTTCAACATGAAAGTGCTTTATCTCTGGTTATAATGTAATTTTTAAAGCCTTCCCCTTCTGTTGGATATATAAGTTGTTTCCTGTCATATTTTTTAAACCCTCATAAAACCTTTCAAAGGCTTTCTATTGCTCTCAGAATAATGGCCAAAATCTTTAATATGGTCAACAAGTCCCCAGGACAAGGGCCTCCCTCCCTCAGCAACTCTAGTTCACTCTCCCATTCCTTCTCTACATTCAAGCACCATTCAATGTAGTAGTTACATTTGAATTCCTCAGTTGTGCACTGTCTCACTCTTCATTTCACATGATAGATAGGCCCTGCCTTATCTACTATCTTATCAGAGTTTTAATTAGCCATGTGATTATTAACATATGCAAATTTTTTATGTATGCCTCCAATAACAGGTGTTAATCTCCATGAAGGCAGAAACTGCATCTGCTTTGTTTGCTGATGCATTCCCAATGCTAAATGTCATAGCTCGATCATAGACATGCAAAGATAACTGTGTAATATAAGAAGACTTGCATCAATAACAGGATTAATAACTTGTTATGTTGATAACTTTATTCATTAGATTACCACATTTCTAATGTTGCCATTAAGTATTTCCTTTTTGTAAAATTTTCGTTTCCACATTATAGCTTTTAATTACCTATTATAGTTAAAAATATTTAAATCTGGATTTTTTTTTTTAATTCGGGCCTTTTACTTGGCTATATTATTCACTCTAGTAATTTTTAGATGTATTTTTTGGAGTTTTTTCCAAATTACAATGATGAAACTTTGAGTAACACCATTACATTTTATCATATGTTATATTACTCTCGTATTCACTTTAGTAGTTACATTTCAACTTTGAATCAATATTTATTTCATAAAGTATTTTTAAAAACGTCCTTGTAGGTGCGTATTTCGCTTAATATCCTATATACTGTATTTTCCGGTGTATAAGACGACTTTTTAAGCCAGGAAAATATTCTCAAAAGTTGGGGGTCATCAATGGAGCCAGACGGAGACCTCAAGTGTCTCTGGTCGGCTCCTTTTTGTGCCGCACATGGTCTCTGTCTGGACTTTTTAACCCAGGAAAATCTTCTCAAAAGTTGGGGGTTGTCTTATACGCCCAGTCGTCTTATATGCCGGAAAATACTGTAATAAAAGGCTAGTATGCAAATCAATCCAACTGCAGAACTGGTCATTATGACTTGTATTGACCACCAGGGGGCAGATGCTCAATGCAGGAGCTGCCCCCTGGTGGTCAGTACACTTCTACAGGGGGAGCGCCACTCAGCCAGAAGCCAGGCTCATGGCTGTGAACACAGCAGCAGTAGTGGGAGCCTCTCCCACCTCCTCATCAGTTGGATATCCCCAGAGGTCCCCCGGACTGCAAGAGGGCACAAGCTGGGCTGAAGGATGCCCCTCTTGTCCCCCCACCCTCACCCTTCCCACCCGCTCTGAGTGCATGAATTTTGTGCACCAGGTCTCTTATATTTTTTAAAATAATCTATGTCTTTTAGTATCTGCTCTTTAAAATTTATGAAGGCTTCATTGTAGACAATGGTGTTTACCTACACATTTTTGTTTGTTTGTTGTGTAATTGGAATATCAGGCTAAAACTGAGTGGTGGAGTGGGGGAGAGGATGGTTTTTCCCTTTGCTGGGTTGTGAAGGAAATGACCAGCCTGGCCTGCTTTCAAGAGCACAAGGTCAAGGGCACCCCATTTGGGGGGATATGTAACTTGGTAATAAGGTGGTCATACAGGATAGATGTCCTGAAGGATCCTGGGATTGAAACTAGGATTTAGTTTACAAATCGTGGAAATATTCACATCTACTAGTAATATCCAATATTTTCTTTTCTATGTCAATGCTCTCTTCATTATCTAGTACTGTTAGTAGAGTTTGGTTAATCAGTGGACCTACGTCCATATTGAGGTTGAAGCTGTATAAGGAGAGCTGAAGTCACTGAGGAAGCCAGTTAAGTAATAATAATACATTATTACCCAAAGGTCAGAGATGCAGGTCAGAGGAAGGTCATTGGCCCAACTATGCAGGGAAATCTAGGAATGATCTGGGAGAGACTTTAGTAGTCTGTAGGGAGTCCCAGAGACCTTGGGGAGGAGAAAATGGGAAAAGCCCAACTTTCCTGTGGTCAAACATAATGAGGGCTCAGATTCTTTCATTTAGAATTAAAGGCAAGTGCTCCTTCTGACAACTGGAGAGGTCAGTAACCTCTGGGTTACAAACCAATAAATTCTTCTAAAAGGCAATCAGGGAGACACAAACTACTTCTCCAGATGCTTCCGTGTCTTCCTGCTGCGTGGCACTCTGGTTACTGTTCTAAAGCTCTATTTCAAAATATGTGACATCAATAACTTCATTTTTTTTAAAAAAAAAAACACACTGACTACAGATGTAGGCATAGTAAAGTGTGGCATCTTCATGGAGGGTAATATGAATAAAAATAAGGAGAAATATGTATATCACCTATACCATTAACATAGCATGAAAGTTTTGAAAGCACATATAAAATTAGAGAGAGAAGTAAAATAGGCAGCAGCAGGCATACAAAATGGCGAATAATATTTTCAGTAATTTAAAGTATTGAAATATGTAAAATATGAAGTTGAAAAGGACAGCAGTTGTTTCCTGCAAAATAGGTTCCCATGGCTTAGAGTTCCTGGTTGAAGGGAGAAGTGCCAGCAAGTAGTGGGCACACTTTACCATCTTCATGGGCTAGTTTCTCTGTTTACTCCTCACTGTCTATTCGTATGTGTATGAAAGGTGGGGCATACACCTCCCTCAGCAGACAGTAATAGCCCTTACGAGCAGCCTCCTTCCATACTTGTATCCAAGTGCCAAAACATGGAAATGATATATGCAAAACTGTTATTTATACCAGTAAAATACGGAGACAATCTAAAATGACCAGGAGTAGGAAAATAAACACCCATCATAAGTGAGCTCAGCAACATACTTTGGAACCCTTAGAAAATTAATTTTCTAATTAAATTGTAATTGAATTTAAAAGATACAACCTGGGAATGTTATAATTGAACAATCAAGTTAAAAACTACATAAAAGTATAATAAAATGTACCAGTGTTAACTCAAAGTATCATAAGTCATAGTCACTGGGATTTTGACAAAACACCAAAGAATAGATTCCTAGAATTAATAAAATAGTGTAAAGGGCCTGAATTATGTAAAAAACAAAGGCCTGGGTTTAAAAAAATTATGTTCAGAACTAAATGTTGGTTGTCTCTTGTCTTTTTTATAATAAGCATCCTAGGAGATGTGAGGTGATATCTCACTGAAGCACATACATTTTTATTTTCAGGTAAAGATTACTCTTTGGAAGAGCTAAGGAGCCTTCCTGTCCTGTGGGGCAACGTTATTACTGAGTTATGCAGTGTAGAAAGATAAGCCTTCTGTCTGTGTTAAGAAATAGTAGCAGAAAAGTAGACAGAAAAACATCAGAATCTGCAGTTTCACCAATTTGTGACAACCACAGACCATCAGGAACCTTCTCTGAGGGAAAGGACTTCACCAGACTCCAGGCCATCCCCTTCTGCTGTCCAGGGTCTACCATCGGAAGTTAAAACTCCACCCTCTTCTCCTCCCTTTTTCCAATTTTCTCGGCCAAAAGTTGCGTAGAAATGGACAAGAGTAAGATTCAGCATGTATCTCCCTGATAGTAATAATTAAGGTTAACATAAATAGAATAGCCCTACATTTATTCAGCACATGTTTTCCTATCATTTCAGGCACAGAAACAGCTGAAGACTCTTACAGATAGTTTGACACTATGAGTAGCTACTCATTCGTGTATCTTCAAACAGATATTATTTAGGTACGTGTGCAATCTTTCCCTAAAGGAGAGACCCTTCTGCATTCTCCTAGAACCAGAGACCCATGGACTACGACGACAGCATGCTTCCCAGAAGCCGATTTCTCCCATCCCAAGTGCTTGTCTAGGCAAAGCACTCTTCAGCCACCTCCAGCACTCTACCCAAGAGTAGTTGTGCCAAATACAATTTCCCCACAGAGACATTGCTTTCAGTAACGTTTCAGCACCTCTACAACCCAGGCTGCTGTCTTGTTGGCTCACCTGTTTCCCAATGATAGAAATTCAGCTTCATGATAAGAAATCTAAGTGGTTGATTTTAGGGGGAGAGGGGAAATAGGGGCATAGATTGCCCAGGAAGAAACACAGGGGAACATTCTGGGGTGAAAGTAATATTCTAAAGCTCAATAGGGGTTTGGACCATACAAATGTTTGCATTTGTGAAAACTCAGGTAATTATCATTCGAGACTAGTGCATTTCACTGCATGTAAGTTTTACATCAAAAGACTTTAAATTCATATTCAACTCTTGTTAATGATATATATATATCATTATGTGTATATACACTGAATGGCCAGATTATTATGACCACCTGATGTTTGTAGGCAAATGAGCCGTACACTGCATCGTATGGGATATGGAAGCCAAAGGCCTGTTTGAACACCTTTGCTGTCTGCAGTTACCAAGATAAAACGTCTCAAATTCGCACAGGAACACAAGGATTGGACAGTTGAACATTGGAAAAAAGTCATGTGGTCGGATGAATCACATTTCCAGTTGCATCACACAGATGGCAGAGTGAGAATTTGGCGGAAACAGCATGAAAGCATGCACCCCACATGCATGAGTACAACCCTTCAGGCTGGTGTGGGCAGTGTTATGGTTTGGGGCATGTTTTCCTGGCATGATTTGGGCCCTTTAATTCATGTGGAACAATGTCTAAATAGCACAACATACTTAAGTATCGTTGCTGATCAAGTTCATCCTATCATGTTGATGGCGAATCAAGAATGGCGATGGCTTCTTCCAACAAGACAATGCACCATGCTACAGTGCTCGTATTGTGCAGGAGTGGTTTCAAGAACATGAGGGAGACTTTATCTTGCTTAGGTGGCCCCCACAATCACCAGATCTCAATCCAATTGAGCATTTGTGGGACAAAGTTAAAAGAGCAATCAGGTAGCTGGTTCCATAACCATCAAACCTCACAGAACTGGACAGTGCTATTCATCAGGCATGGTGTCAGATTCCTCGCATCACCTTTCAACATCTCATGGAGTCAATGCCAAGAAGAATCGCCGCAGTATTGAAGGCAAAAGGTGGCCCAACAAGTACTGATGGGGTGGTCATAATAATCTGGCCACTCAGTGTGTGTGTGTGTGTGTGTGTGTGTGTATCCCATGTTCAAAGGCTGTTAAATCGCGTTGTTTACCCATATCTTCAGAAAAAAATCACTTCTACTGTCTTGGTAAACAACCTGCTTCCCTATTTATAATGGTCTGACCCTCTAGCAACTTCAGTGTGAAATTATAGTTAATTTCCCTACAAACTTGGGTGGTCATAGTAATCTGGCCACTCCGTGTATATGTGTACATGATGTATATATGATATAGTACACTGATGCCAGTATACTGAGGTCTGCAGTTTACTTTGAAATTATCATAAAAAATAAGATGGATTAATAGATGAGTAGAGGGATGAATAACAAAAGAGATGGAAGTGTCCACTGTAAAATTCGTTAAATTTAACTATGTTTGAAAATATTTTCACAATAAAACACTGGAGGGAAAAAGAAATCAACTCACAGTCCCAGGCCCAGCTCTCAAGAAATTATGAAGTAAATACTAGTGTATTACTTTGCTGTCTCCAACGACCTCCTCCACTCCTGATCATTCTAATTATTTTTGAGTTACAGCTTCATTCTCCTCTTAAACACAGAATTGCCTACATAGTTTCAGTACACTAATGCTATGAATGTCACAAGCTCAACTTTAATTACTTTGCTTAATCTGAAGTATTAGTGTATCAGTTACGGTCCTTTGGTTGTGATCATCATATACTGACTAACTTAAGCAAACAGGGGATTTATTGAAAGGAAAAAAAAAAAAAACCCAACTCACAGCATCGAAGCAAAGCTTGGAATCCAGGCATGAAACTTAAGAACTCCAGAGAGTTTACTAGAAGGAAATACAGTGTTGCCCCAGGGACTGATGCTGTAATAAGTCGACTCCAATAATTAACAGCCTTTCATCGTTTTGCTCATAATTCAAATTTCAGGCAGAGAATTTGCAACTGGGCTTCCTTGATCATTCGTCTGTATTTTGGGGGAGAAATATCATTTGCAAATGGAAATTTGGGTGCTGTTACCCCAAGAAACTGAAATGGATGCTGAACAGCCCCAAAACAAAATAAGCAGTAGATGTATATTTTTCTGTCACCTTTAATGAGACACTAGAGACTATATTCTTTATTTAAAAATTACTCTGTCCACTTCCTTCTCTCTTTCCTGTGACCAACTCTGACTGTAACCATCTTAAAATCTCCACCAAAATGTCATAGTTTGTCATTTTCCTCTCCTTCTCAGCCCAAATCCAAACTTCATGAAAAAAAAGCATGATCTCCTTATACACTACCCATGCTGGCTGAGGACTCCCCTGGTTCAGCCCCTGGACCCTCACCAGGATCTCCACCTGGACCACCTGGTGTATTCGCACCTACTGTGTGATTGGTGAAGTCGGGAGCTAAGTCCAACTGCTTGTCCAACACAGCACGCCTATCAGAACTCGAGGAAGCCGCAGGAAGTCCTACCTGATCTGGTCAAGGCCGCTCCCTCCAGAGCAGGAGTGCTTCTTGGGAGCGGATTCCTTCTTAGGGGAGGTGCTACCTGAACCCAAGAGAGTAATGGAAGTCCATAAAGCACAGTGAGCCATTTTAAGCAACTGGATTTGAAGTAACAGTTTCAACAGAGAAGTGTGATGGGGAATGGAGACTTGGCCCTGGAGCTGCACATTTGGGCCGTGTTTATATGAGTCAGGAGAAAGCCTGGCTCTGAAGCCACGCTAGCGAGCACGCTGTGGCTGTCCCTCTGTGGGTAATTTGGAGCACATCCGGCAAAGGTCGGCCCTCCAGCGTGGGAGGGCGTGGGAGGCCGTGGGCCAGCTGGCACGGCTCTTTCCATAGGCACCACACCCCTGGACTTCCAGGGTGTCCTCACACCTCTGGTTCCACTGCAAAAGTGCACACCCATGGGCAGACGGCAACCTGGGGGTGGGGGAAGTTTCCCATCTCTTCTTGATTTTCCAAGTTCTGACTTCATTTTTCTCCAGGGTATTTGCGCCTCATTTTTCTGACTACAAAGGACTGCAGCTGCTTTATTTGGCTCTGATTGTCCTTAGAAAAGGGGCGTCTAAAGCTGCCTGTTCATATTCAGAAAATGTTAATTTTAGTTCTGGCTTTATAAGTTATTAATTGTTTGAGTTTGGGAAAAATCATTCAGACTTCTCCAAATTGTAGTTTCTCCATCTGTAAAAAAAATAAATAAATTCAAGTCTGATCTGTCTTCTTTAGGTTATTATGAAGATCAAATGTCATAATTTTTTACCATTCTGCTATAGGTTTCCTATGTGTTTCTGATAAAATTACATAAGTTCTTTAAATATTAAGTATATTAACCATTTAAAATGTTTAAGTATATCTTTGCCTTTCATTCTCTTTAGGTTGCTTCAAAAATATAAAAAACACTAAGTGCAATGATTATAAAAATAATACATACATACTGTATTTTTTAATAAAGAGCTATTTCAAAATATTTCAACTTACCCCTAAACTCATCTGTGTACATTTGGGAATATATACTTATCATTTGACTATCCATATAGTTGCATATATTTGTGAAAACATACATATTTTATAACAAAAGTAGGATCAGAAATACATGCTGTTTTATAAACTTCAATTTCATAATATGTTTCAAATATGGATATGTGAAAACAGTTTTTAAGAAATGAAATGCTTGCAAACATTCCCTATTACTGTCAGTATAATAAGTATTTTTACTATTGACCTAGCCAAACTTATTAGTTTTCCTAGGATAGTGATTAAATTTAAGATTGTGTTCCCATTCTTAAAAATAAGCATTTTTTAAAAATATTTTTTTATTGATTCCAGAGAGGAAGACAGGGAGAGAGAGATAGAAACATCAATGATGAGAAGGAATCATTGATCACCTGCCTCCTGCACACCCTCTACTTGGGATCCAGCCGGCAACCCAGGCATGTACCCTGACCAGGAATTGAACTGCGACCTCCTGGTTCATAGATCGAGGCTCAACCACTGAGCGGCACAGGCTGGGCAAAAATAAGTATTGTTTTTAAAAGAAAATCAGCTAAAATTTATAGGATGCTGACAGCTAAGCAAAGACCGCAATGCTTCTGAAAGGGACTTGCACATGTTATGTGGTAAAGTACTATGCTGGAAGAATAGAAGCCTGAGTATTGGACTCATATATATTGGATTAGATTTCTAGCCCCATCCCTTTACATCTCTGTTTTTCTGTTTATTAACAAAATAAAAGACTACAGTTCTACATTCAAACAATATTTGTATTTAATACTTAAAACCTAGAGTATCGGTCAATATGTTACTACAATTATTAATATTCAATCGTAGACATTTGTTATAGAAACAGGCCTTCAAAAACATTGAGCCCTAGCTGGTTTGGTTCAGTGGATAGAGCACTGGCCTGCAGACTGAAAGGTCCTGGGTTCGATTCCCGGTCAGGGCACATGCCTGCATTGTGGGCTCGATCCCAGGTGTGGGGCATACAGGAGGCAGCCAATCAATGATTCTCTCTCCCATCCATGTTTCTCTCTCTCTCCTTCTCTCTTCCCCTCTCTCAAAGCTAAGGCCAGAAAGTGGAGGTAAGTCAAGATCTCGTTCTGCCTTATTTCCCACCTGCCATGTTCTATGGCGTTATTTGCAGAGCATGTATAGGTCAGGATCTTTTAGCCTCAACACAACTTCTAGGTCACTGCAGCTGGTGGAATTTCCTTCTGTCCTTAGGAACACGGTTTAGCCTTATATACCAGTAATACCCTAATGCAGTGATTTTTAAACCTTTTCAACTCATGACAACATAAGCTAATTACTAAAGTTCTGCGGCATACCAAAAATTATACTTTTGCTGATCTAACAAAAAAATAGGCATAATTTTGATTCATTCACACTGGATGGCTATTGTGTTGACTGTTTTCATTATTTTATTTAACAATCTAAGGGAAGAGAGGTCAGTGCCTCTGATTAAACAGTCAGGTATTTCATGTATTAAAAATTCTTCTGGCATACTGGTTGAAAATCGCTGCTCTAATGGAATCATGGGGAAGGACATGTCATACACTGAGCTTCTAAAGTGAAGCTGGTAGCATCACATCTAAGCAGGCACTGATAAAATAAGCAGTCGCCATTGCCTAGGAGTGTTTAAAACCTCTGGATCACAGATTACTGTTTTAAATTAGTTGCTCAGAATATCTAGTTGTAAATAGATGTTTGGATTTAACGAGACACTTCTTTGGAAACTCAATGTATATCACTCTGTTTAATTACATAATTTCTTTTCATAAAAACCTACTTGGGGTTCTGCTACTCTGGTCCCCATTTCTGAAGCTGTCTTCCTCTCATTAGAGAATAGTCCTAAGGAGAACTTAATTGAGATGATTGGAGAAACAGGTAATCTAAAAAGAGGAAAAGTAATGTTGTTTTGCTTATGGACGTTTTTCAAATGATGCATCAGCTGGACTTGATTAGGTTACTCCAAAGATAAAAGGGCCCATTGAAAATATCAGAGGCATCATCTTCTAGATGGAGAGCCGTGGAAATGGCAGCCAACTAGGCACCATGAAGTGTTGGGTCTATTTACTTACAGAAAGCCTGGGAGTTTGAACTGCATGTAAATCTGCAAGCCACGAAACCAACCAAGGTAGTAGAGACAGAAAACAAGGGTCGTGGCAAACCGAGAGGTTTCAATTAAATGGAAAGCTATGAATACAATTACATTAGACCTCCTTCCAGGGCCCAAAATGCGGCCTCTGGCTGTGTCAGGGCTGGGCCTTGCTGTGGCTTATGTGCTAACAGCTACATGCTGAGGGGCTTGCCGTCACTCCATACTTCAAAGCTGTAAGTCAAGCTTCTCCAGTGACTTGAAAGCAAGTTAAATAAACACCCATCAGGGAAAGGAGGGAAAGCTATGGCTGAGAAAAACAGAAAATTCCCTGAACAGGCGAGAAGCAGCAGATATTCCAGAGACCCACCTCCTACACCCCCATTTGGCAGGGCCAAGGGCGTGACTTTCCCAAGTCTCTCGGAGCCAGGCTGTGGCGAACACAGCAATACACCACCCCAGGTTCTCCTTCAGACCGAACCGGCTGCTCAGCTAAGAGGAACGTGGCCAGCAATGAACCTCCAGCTGACAGCAACTTCAGGGTCACACTCATCTGCCTAGAACTGCTTTGCCCTTCGTCCTACCGTTCTCTGGACTGTCTGCATCCGATGACCAAGCAAGTTGGGGTTATAAAAGTTTGGTCATAATGTACACAGACAGTATGACTCCAGGTGGCCCTAATATATCAGAGCCATGATGAAGTAAAAATAAACAGAAAAAGAGTGTGAAGTAGAGAAAAAATAGTATCAGGTGACAGAATTAATATACAAAACACATTCTGTAAAGCCCTGTACACTTGCTAGCAGTCAGCTGCAAAATAAGAAATGTGCCCTTTGAATTAATGATAAGTGAACGAGTGAATGGAGGATTAAATAAAATATGTAAAGACTATAGAAATCACTAAAAAATGTATAAATATTTGAAGATATGATGAAAAGACAAGTCATGATTTAGGTTGTAAAGGTAATCATGAAACGATTCTTCCCCAAATAATTGATAAATGTAATGTCACGTTAATGAAAATTCCAAAGGGTTTAAAATATCCTGCAGTTTAACTGAAATTGAAAAAATAAAAACAGATGAGAATAGCTACAATCTTTTGAAAAACAAGAAAGGGGAATTGCATTACCAGGTTGAAATATGTAATGAAACAATATTAAAAATAATGTGAGAGATGGGCAAAAAAGAAACCAGATGATATCAATCACACTAAGAGACAGAACTAGGCCCACGTATAACATGAGAATTTAGTACAAATATTATTTATTGCTTCTCATGATTCTGAAATGTTGGTAGAATTTCAGGGACAGAATAGATGGCTTATTTCTACCTCACATTGTGTTGGCTACAGCAGCTCATCTGGGCCCGAAGGGTCCAAGATGGCTTTGATCATGTGTCTAATGTTTCACTTGGGGTGGCAGGATTGGACTTGGAGTAGCTGGATCTCTCTCTCTCTCTCTCTCTCTCTCTCTCTCTCTCTCTCTCTCTCTCCCTCTCCTTCTCCCTCTCCCTCTCTCCCTCTCTCTCCTACCTTCTCTCTCTCTCTCTCCTTTCATCTGTCAGTAATCTAGCATGAGTTTCTTTACATGGTGACTGATCTCAAGAGAACCAAAATTGAAGCCACCCAACCTTTTAGACCAGCAACTAGCAAGCACAACTATCGCTGCATTCTATTGGTCATAAAAAAGTATACCAGCCCAGATTTTTAAAAACGTGAATAGACTCATGCTCTTGATTGGAGGATTTTCATGTCGGCACAGGAATGGAGTCATCTCATGCCATTGTTTATATCCACCTCTGCAAACAACCTACCACAATAAAGTTTAATATTGTAACATACACACACACACACACAGAGGCCCAGTTGGTTTTGCAGATTAACTCTACCAAATATTCTCTTCCAGGGAACAGAAAAATAAATGTTTCCCAACTCATTTTATAATGCTTATATAACCTGATTCCAAAAGCATACTGGAGTACTAAAAGAAAGGAGAGTAAGCCAGTCTTATTTAAAAATATAAATTGAAAAGTGCCTGAATAAAATATTATCCAATTGAATCCTGCAATGTATAAAATAAACACAGTACCCAGTTTCAGATGAATTAACAGCTGAAATCCCAATTAGTGTAATTCAATCAACTTTGACAAAATAAATGAGGAAAAAACATTTTTTTTTAAAAAAAAAAAGCATTTCAACGGATGAGGAAAAATTTTTATTCAAAAATAATTCATGATTTTAGAGAGCTCTTAGCAAATTAAAGTGAACTTCTTTCATGTGATAAACAGAATCTACAGGAAGTCTGCAACAATCGCCCCGAATTGCGAGAAGCTGATGCATTCCTTTGGAAGACTGGAACGTGATAAGGACACGCACAATCACTACTTCTATTCAACATTGTACCAGATGCCCTAGCCAGAGAAGCAAGAAACAGAATCGTGGTATACAGGTTGGAGAGGAAGAAACAAAACAATAATTGTTTCCTGATGATATTTTTTCCATTTAAAAACTTCAAGAAACTCTTCAAATAAACTATCAGAGCAAATACTACAGCTTAGCTAAGTGGTTGTATAAAAGATGGATATATAAATACAATTGCACTTTCAAACATTAATAATTTAATAAGGCTGGCATGAGTTACTGAAAATAACATAAAAAGTAGGTATATATTCAAAACAAAACATGTCTTAACCTCAAAGAAAACTATTTTGAATTAATGTTAATTTTTTAAAAATAAAACTATTGGACTAGCAGAAACTATAGGTGAATGTCTAAGGAAATGTAAAGAGATTTTTTCAAATATAAAAGCTATGGAAAGAGTCATAAAACAAATAATTGATAAATTGGACTCAATAAAACATGTTAAATTATATTTTTTAAATATCATAACACTTAAGTGACAAACTGGAAAAACCACAAATAAGATAAAGGTTAATACTCCTAATGTACAGAGCATACTTATAAATCTTAAAATCCATTGAAAAAACACTAATGCTCCAATAGAAATATTAGCAAAAAATATTCATGGAGTAAAAGTTTAGTCTCAGTATAATAACAGTAATGTGTTACTTTTCAACCAACAAATGGAAAATAATATCAAAAAAAGGTAACTTGTGTGCTATGAGATAGGTCCTTTCCTACACTGTTGTTAGGAATTGAAGTTGTACAACCATTCTCCATGCCATATTTACAGAGCACAACATAACTCTGTCTATACTTGACCCAGTATCTGGGTCAGCATCTAGTCATATAACCCAGATGAAAAATCATATAATCATATATTTTATAAGTGCACAATAGATTAATATATTTTATATAATTATATTTAATACTAGAGGCCCAATGCACAAAATTCATGCAAGAGTAGGCCTTCCCTCCCCCAGCTGCCGGCACCGGCTTCCCTCTGGCACCCCAGACCTAGGCTTCCTTCTGGCCGCCAGTAGGCACAGACCCTCACAGCTCCAGCTTCATCTAGAAGGTTGTTTGAAGGTCCGTCCAGAAGGTCATCAGAAGGACGTCCAGTCTAATTAGCATATTATGCTTATATTATTATAGATATATCTTATTATATAATACTAGGGGCCTGGTGCACAAAACTTTGTGCACTTGTGGGACAGGGGGGAGGGAAGTCTCTTAGCCCAGCCTGTGCCCTCTCACAGTCTGGGACCCCTCTGGGGATGTCCACCTGCTGGCATGCCTGGCCAGCCTGGGTGAGGGGCTGAGGACCATTTTCAGGCTGCTCACAGTCCCTTCAGGGTTCGGGTCTCTACTGGGGTGCCTGGCTGGAAGCAGGTATCTGGGATTTATTTAACTTCTATAATTAAAATTTTGTTGCCTTGGTTCCCCGCAAAGCCTGGGTTGTCCCTGGCAACCCAAGGTCCCAGCCCGGCAGGTATCTGGAGTTTGTTTGTCTTCTATAATTGAAACTTTGTAGCCTTGAGTAGAGCTCAGGGCTGCAGGGCCCTGGCTTCCTCCATTGCCCAGGGCAACTCCAACTCCGTGGCTGCCACCATCTTAGTTGAGTTAATTTGCATATTTGCTCCTGATTGGTTGGTGGGCATGGCTTGTGGGTATGGCTCGTGGATATAACGTAGTGAGGGTTAATTTGCATATTACTCTTTTATTAGATTAGATAGATATATTAAATACAAAGTTATCCACATTATTACTTGAACTATAGAAAAACTGGATATGCAACAAATGCACAATGGTTAAATAATTTATGACTTGCCAGTAGTTGATTTTAATATGCTTGGGAAGCCTTCTTCAAGGAGAATTTTATGCAAAAACTCAACATATTAATTAGTTAAATGTGGAGCTGCTATTTGAAAAGTGCAAGGACAGCCTAGAGCCTGATCCACTCAGTGGCTTCTCTACCAATTCCTGCTTTCCCCCAAGCCCTCGGTTGGCCCCCAAGACACTGCTAAGCATCCCTGAGACTACATGGAAAGCTGAAAAAAACAACAGCACTGCTATACAATATTATAAGACTATTGAATTCATTCCTTGACAAAATTGTAATGATGAGAGAAAAGCTCAGGATTATTCTCACATAAAAATTAACATACACAACTACATTCTGTATGATCTCAACTAGACAAATATATATACATATATGTAAATATCCACTGATTCTTTTTCTTTTGTTCTTTAGAGTGATCTGTAATTTTCAATTTTTCTACCAAGACTATAAAGTGCTTCATAATTAGGGGGAAATGAAAAATTATTAACAAACGTGTAGTTTTCATTCAGAACCACTACTTCATGCTAGAATTATTATATGCATCTGTTGAAAAAAATATCTTGGAATTTTTAAGAAAAATTTTATTAGAAACAGCTAAAGAGCTCTCCAGTAATCTACCTCTGGGACGTTCATCTTCAGTGTTATTCAGAGCACATCTGAAATCAATTACAGCCCCCCACTGGCTTCAGGAACCTCTGTGTGCCTCCAGCCATCTCCACAGCAAATTGCCTCAGCCGTGGTCAAAGTCAAAATTTCTCAGTTGCCTTGGTTAACCTAGAAATGTTTTGTGTAATTTGCTATTATCTGGAAGGAAAACAGTTGTTAAAAAATAAATCTTTCTTGACTTTGTCTTGTTAAGAGGATGCCAAGAAATATTCTTCACCATTAAGACATACCAGAAGAAAAACAACAAATATTCAGAAAATAAATGGAATCTCCAAGAAAAATCACTGTTACTCCATCTCTAGATATAGAAAGTAAAGGGTTATTTGCTTTTTAACCTTTGAATGCCAAATAGGATGTGTAAATATGAAAATAAGAAGAACTTTTATTTTTTCTTTCTTCCTCCATTCAGAAAACATTGACCTAAAAATCTATAATATGGAGGTATTGTAACTAGGGGCTGGGAACAGACTCACGCAGAGTAGGGGTGAAGATGGAGGCAGAAATGTAAAGAAATGAGTGCAGTCTATTGAAGAGTACTATAATAAAGGTGTATGCAAGCTGTTCTGGAAATTCAAAAGGGAAAACCACTAATTTGCTTTCCTAAGGGAGGAAAAACAAGGGAAGGAAATTATGCAGGGGATGTGAGGGGGAGCATGTTGCATAAAAAGAAAATAACTGATCTATAATGATGCTCACTGTTCTTAAATGGTTCCTTACAGCTCCAGGCAATTCAACTATATTTCTATAACTCATTCATTCACCTATTCTCTAAAATAACTAATTTTCACCTTCTTCTCTCTTCCCAAACCTCCAACACTTCCTCCCCATCTTCTCTCCCAGATGATGAGCCTGCTTTCTTTTCCACTGAGAAAACAGAAGTAATAGGAAAAGAAAGATTGGTATGTGGGCCTTATTCTCCACCATCCCTCCTGTGGCTCTGGACAAACTCTTGGCCTCTGAGCTGAGGCCAAGCCCTTCACTTGTGTGGGAGATCTCATCCCTCTTGCCAACTCGAGAACACTACTTCAGCAATTGTTTCCTCTCTCCCCTGCATCTTCAATTTCCCTCTGTAAGTCATTCACGTCCACATACAAAAATGCTAGATCTTAAAATAAAATCCTCACTTGACCTCACATTCCCTCCCAGCTACCAAAACACATCTCTGCCTTCCTCTCCTGAGAACGTCTATAAAACCTTGACTAAACATGGTGGCTCAAATCCCACTCTTCCTATTTCCTCTTGAATGCAAGCCTACCAGGCTTTCCTCCCAAGCATCCACTGACAGAGGTTTCGTGAACATCCCGAGCCCATCTGCATCGCTCATACTCTCTGTCCTCCGCGTGCTCTGCACCACCACCATTTGACATTCCATCTATTCACTTGCTTGTCTGTTGCTTAACTCCCCCAACTAAGCGATGGTCTCCAAAAACTCTATCCCAGGGGCCCAGAACATTGCCTGGCACATATCAGGTGTTCGATAAATATCTGCGAATGGATGGGTGAGATAAATACATGGATGGGTGAGATGAATAAACTATTCTGCCTGTGAGTATGCAGTTATTAAGTTGGGGAGCAGAGACTCAAACCCAGAGGTACCTGACTTTAAAATCATGTACCACACAGCTTAATGCTCCAAGCCGGGTCTCTGACAGGGGGGACTAGCCTAGATGGCAATATCATCTATGAAGTAGGGTCTATAACAGAAGTAAGATGGAGAGTTGTGAAATCACTTACTAGTAATAGTTGGCCAAATAACATCAGAGAAATTACCTGCTTACCTAGAGGTGAGTAATCCGGCAGCCTCGGATATCTGCAACAGGAGCAACCATACGACCTAAGCAGATGTCACAGAGCCCAAGCTTACACACAAGGAACTTAGCAGGTCCACTCAGAACCACAAATTTAGGATTAGGTATTCTAGCCACAGAAGATTGAAAGCAACCAACTATGAGGATGGTGCTAGAGGGAGCGCACATCCCCAAACATGTACACACACAGTTTCCAGAATCCTTTGCAAGAACTTAACTGACTTACTGTGGTTTCATTCAGCCTTAGCACAGCCCTTCACAACTCAACAGTTCTTCAGACCTCCTGCAACTGTGACTCTCCTGCAACACAGTCAGATACAGGTCCGCATAAGGCAAATCACTGTATAAATCAATACTCTGAGATCATGACCATAAGCCTACCTTCTTTTTAAGAAGGTGACAGATAAAGCCTATATTTTGGAAAAGATAACTACAAAATCTTGTTGCAAGTTGTTTAAATCCTGTATTTAAAGTGGTAAAATTTCAGGGGGAGTGGGTGGGAATCTATTTAACAGAAGAGCTCAATCCCCAGTCATGCTGGGTAAAGGGGCATTAGTGTACTTGGTTTTTATTTTTAATTTGTGTTTGCCTCATGCCAAAGTTATTTGAGAGGTAATAAATATACCACCACCCTGGCATCGTGGAAGTAACATCTGGTATCAACAATCCAACACAAGTTGGTATTGACTGGTCCAGGAAACAGGAGATTTCTTACTTTAGGCATTTGGGGATCTTCTAAAGAGAGAAAATAGCCTTATTTGTGGGTAACTAACTATACTTTTTCCAAGTAAGGGATTGGTTTTCTGTGATTAGCAATATAACGTTCTCAAAACGGGAAATAAATTTAGCAGTACCAAAGAAAATTCCCCTAATCAGGCCATTAGCTCTGCAGACCAGAAAGAGAGAAATAAGAGGTTAATGTTAAAAATTTCTAATTTTTCCAGCCTCATTAGCACTTCTGGTCTCAGATTTCACTGCTGGCATTAGCGATAGTGTACCAAAGCCTGTTTTTGTCACACAGCGACGATTTATTTAACTTGAAAGTCCTTCCTAGTTCACGTGGATTAAAACCGTAGCTAAATACCTTGTCACATGTTTCTTATTGTGGGTAGGCATACATAACTTTCCAAAGAATAATTATTATTCCAGTGTAGACTTTGCCCAGACTTTCAAAAGCTGACTCTAGATCTTAAAAAACTAAAAAACTTGTTTATGATTTTGAGTCAGCAAAAGATTGCGTTCAAAATTAATACATGGAAAATAGAAAAATAAAGCTTTGAAACCAATTTTCCCTTCTCTTTGAGCCAGCTTCTATGATCTATGGTAAAAAAAAAAAAAAAAAAAAAAAAAGTATTTCATAAGAAAGAAAAAAACACCAACCCTTCTTTTCCATATTCAGTAGTCCAAGTATCAGATGAGATTCTTTAAAGATTATATATATATTTGCCTTGGGAGGAATGGAATGGTTTTGTAGATGTAGGACCATCCCTCTATTTTCTAGCCAAATACTTTAAAGTCCTTACAATCTGCTATCCACACACATAAAATTTAAGGCAATATAACATAGGAGTTAAGACTGTAGGCTTTCATATCCGAAGAAATCAGCAACACCAATCAGAAAGGACATATACATCCCTATGTTCATAGCAGTACAATTTACCATAGCTAAGATTTGGAAACAGCCTAAGTGCCCATGTGCAGACGAGTGACTTAAAAAACTGTGGCACATCTACACAATGGAATACTACACTGCTATGAAAAGAAGTAACTCTACCATTTGCAGTAGTATAGATGGATCTGGAGAGCATTATAGTAAGCCAGTCGGAGAAAGATAAATACCACATGATCTCACTCATTTGTGGAATATAATGAACAACATAAACTGATGAACAAAAATAGATCCAGAGACAGAGATGCATTGAACTAACTGTCAAACCTCAGAGGGAAGGCAGGGCTAGCGGGTAGGGGTAAGAGATCAATCAAAGGACCTGTATGCATGCATATAAGCATTACCAATGGGCACAGACACTAGGCGGGGTGAGGGCATATGCTGGGGGGTAGGAGTGGCAGGAGTGAGGTCAATGGGAGAAAAAGGAGACATATGCAATACTTTAAACAAATAGAATTTTTTTAAAAAGACTGTAGGCTTTCACATCAGACAGAGTTTGCATTTTCCTTTCTACCCATTATCCCAGTGACCTTGCACTATCAACTTCGATAAGCCTCAGTTTTCTCATCTGCAAAATGAGATAAAAGTATGACCTGTTTTATACCTTTCTAAATATATTTTTATTGATTTTTAGAGGAAGGAAGAGGGGTAGAGAGATAGAAACATTGATGAGAAAGGAAGTCATCAATCGGCTGCCTCCTGCATGGCCTCCACTGGGGATCAAGCCGCTCCTGGGCATGTGCCCTGACCTGGGAATCAAACCTCAACCTTTTGGTTCCTGGGTCAACACTCAACTGCTGACCCCACCAGCTGGGCTATTTCACACTTTCAAGGTTACTGAAATAATACATGTAAACCACTTAGCTCAGAGTAAATGCTCCAGCACTGTGACCAGTGATCACGATTGTGCCTGTGTTATCGTGATAAGTAGCATAGTTTGCTGTGAGTCTGATTTCCCTTCGCAGCATCGCTTGCCTGCCTCACACACAAGTCACGTATTATTTCCTTCTTAAATATTTAGTAACAGCCTGATGAGGGGATGAGTTTTAACTTGGAACCATGTTCTTGAAAGCCAAGAAAGGAAATGGCTCTTCTCTCTGCCATTTCATCTACCCTCATTGTTCCTTCAGCTGTCTTCCCACCTTTCAGAAACAACTAGAGAGGGAAAACATGAGGAGACTTGGCTACAAACAGAAGATGTTTTTGAGAATTGGGAAATTGGGGAGCAGAAGGTTTACTCTTGGGAGCGTGGAAATGGGCAACAAAATGAAATGGGAAGGACATTCAACCTGAGTGAGAAGAAAGCAAATCCTGATGGCTATGCATGTCAGTCACGGGTACGACATGACAGAAGGCCAGTCTAGCAGCTACTTTTGGCCACCACGCTCCAAAATTGTGCCTTGAGCCTTTTCCATCTACGACCAACTCCCTTCC
The DNA here is from genome assembly GCA_004026665.1 of Murina feae. Taxonomy (NCBI): domain Eukaryota; kingdom Metazoa; phylum Chordata; class Mammalia; order Chiroptera; family Vespertilionidae; genus Murina; species Murina feae. The sequence goes on along the minus strand of PVJC01009188.1, from coordinate 25,714 downwards.
TGTGCTAGCTGTATTCTGAAAAGTACCAGTGGAGAAAAAATACAATTAACTCAGCATATTATGAACCCAGAAACGATGACAGTGAAGCAGGCTATGTTAATGGAAGACGGAAAAGGGGTATCCAGAGAGGTTCAGCTTTGTAGCCTTCACCCAAATCCTACCCAGAAAGGAAACGTCAGTCCCTTTGCTCATATTGGGCCCAACCAGTGTGTTGTGTCAATGACTATCAGTGACTGACCTTGACATTATGAAATGTTACTTCTTCTCACTAAAAAGAACCTGCAGTGGCCCTTATCTGTTGGGCTTCCCCATCCCCTTACTCTTCCCCGTAATTTTGCCCTTTCACCTCTGTTTTTTTCTTCTTTCTTCTTCTTCTTTTACTGCTGGATTTATAAAATCCTTTGAAACATGTTGTTTCCAGATGTAGGTCCCAAGTGCCCTGTCATTTACTTCCCGTCCAAGCAGTGAGCAGATGAAATTACACAAGTTCGGCTGCTCGAGTACACCTTCCAACGCCTTCATTAAACTCCAGGTTTTTTTAAAGAGTCTGCCCCATTGCTGGCAGGGACCTCTCCATACCTCCACCCCCGAAGCTGTAAATTATTACCTCATTAAACTCAATTGTAAATGATTAGGTGTCTGGAATGTACTCGCCTTTCCCTGCAGCCTCCTTGGAGTAATTACTGCATCGCAGGGCTCCTTGCTTAACTTAGCACATTGTTCCAGCAGTGCGGTGTTTGAGCAGCTCGCGGAGGGAGGAGGTTTTATTTTTGTTAGGGCATTATAACTCTATCTTTTGGTTCCAACAGTGGAAGATTTGTGACCTCCCATTTCCCATTGAGCAATCTCTCTTTTAACCAGAGAAAGCTGTAATCAACAGGCCTTTGTCAGGAATTCATTTTTCTTTTTACCACACAGGCGGTTGGAACTCCAGAGCTCTCGTGTGTGTTTTTCCGAGCATTGGTGAGAAAATTTACCGTTTTAAAAAGGCTGCTGTGGCTTGCCATTCATTTACATAGGTAAAGAGCATCTGGGAAGAGAGGAAATCTTAAAAGTCCTCATCTCTTTCTCTCTCTCTCTCTCTCTCTCTCTCTCTCTCTCTCTCTCTCTCTCTCCCTCCCTCTCTCTCTCTCTCTCTCTCTCACACACACACAGTTGTAACTATGGGAGATGATGGATGTTAACTAGACTCACTGTGGGGGTCATTTTGCAATATATACAAATATCACATTGTTACGCCGTACACCTGAAACTAATATAATGTTATATCTCAATTAAAAATATCACCTGGGAAATGTTCAAACTTCGTTCTGAGACAAGAGGAACAAAGGTAAGGCAGGTAATCCATGCCTGTTCACCTAATTCTGATTCTTGGATGAAGTTCTTTTTTAAAAAAAACTTGAAGAATCTGGAAAGGTCATGGGTAAAGGGTTGGAGAGACAGAAAGAGGAGGAGGGGCTGTCACACTGAATAAATAATCTATCCCAAGTTCCCAGCCTGGTTGCCATCACTTTCGCAGGAAAGGTAAATCGAATATTCCCTGAGGGACAAACGCTCAGCAGGTCAGTCCTCTTTCTTATAGAGGTTTCTGCCTCTTCAGTTGATTCATTGGTTCAGTTTTCAGACTCTCAGCTCTGCCTGTCTTGGGCTGCTCTCCCGTTTGTTTCGCCTGCACTCTATAGCTTGTGCTTCACCATGTCCCTGGAATATAGGCAGCGATATTGAGTTATCATATAGAGGAAGACAATGAGGGCCGTTGAGGAACATGGGTTAGCTGAGGTCAACCAAGTGCCAGCAGTACCGCCAGTTGGAAGCGAAGGTTCTACCATGTGTGAAAACAAAGTTCCAAAGTAGATAAAAGAATGGAACATCACTCATTTCTTCCAGACATCTCTAAAGGAAAAACTCAGCAAAAAGTACGAGAACAGAGCATCATTCGTTTCTAACTCAGCCTATAAATGTGTTCGTGTGTCTTATGGATGAGTCCAAAAGAGAGTCATTCCCATCTGGGCATGACAGAGAAAGAGTGGACCAGCAGTCATCGCTATCATTTGTCTGCACTCATTCGTGTGAGGAGAAAGTCCAAATGAACGCTGCTTGGGAGACCATTCTCTACCTGAGACGGAATAAAAGGGTATGAATGGGTCTTGGTCCTGGCCTGGCACCTTGGAATAAACAGGATTATAGGGGGGAAGTAAAGGAGCTGTTTCCCTAAAGAAGAAGGAGCACAGTGTCACCCAGGCGACAAAATAGAAGGGTACAGGTTCCTCTCTTCTGTCTACATACAGCACAGCTTTGGTTTAGTAAAGACTGAAAAGAAGTGTCACTTGGGCACCCCGAGGGCCTGAGGATTGGGGAAACCATCTTTTGGCAATGTCCTCCATGTTGTTCAGTAGTGATGATGCCGAGTCATAATTCTCATGAAGTTTCATGAACCTCACACATTCCAACAGTGCAAAGCCCGGCCATGGTGGCTCAGTGGTTGAGCATCAACCTATGAACCAGGAGGTCACTATTCAATTCCTGGTCAGAGCTCATGTCCAGGTTGTGGGCTTGATCCGGGAGGCACCTGATCAATGATTCTCTCTCATCATTGATATTTCTATCTTCTTATCTGAAATCAATAAAGATATATTTAAAAAAAAACCAAAGAAGTGGTTGGGGAGAGGTCCATGGGGGGAAAAGGAGACATATGTAATACTTGCAACAATAAAGAATTTAAATTTTTAAAAATATGGTGCACATGGTGTAAGAATATTAGCTAAAGACACGAGACAAATAACCAGGTGAGACTTTAAAGTACCTGCCATCCTTTATCAGCCTTGGGCAGGTGTCAATAGAATTTATTACAATAGTGACCCTATTCACACCTCTGGTCTCATGAGTTCTGGGAAAATTAATTTATACAGAGAAACATAATAAAATTAGTACCCCAAAATGGGCACAGAAAAGAGTAACGAGTCAAATAGACTGAATAGAAGCAAAGCAGGTTTCTAAATACTTCATGTTAACCACCTTTTAAGCAATTCACTCTCTAATTTTTTTAATTCATTTTAAAATTATCATTTAAAAGTCTATTATTAAGGTTATATACCATCCCCCAAAGGGAGAAAACGTGTATGAGAGACCTTCGAACACTAGTAATGTAAATATTTTTATACATTTGTAAGCTGTTTGTATATTTTTATTTATGAATTGCCTGTTAAGACTTTTTTGGGGCCTTTTCTTGTTGATTTATGAGTGCTCTTTATATTTTAAGGATGACAACACTGTGTCATTTATTGAACTAATATATTTTACTTGTTTTAGAGTAGAACTTTAAATTTGCTTATAATAATTTTGAGGTAGAAAATTGTTTTTATTTTTTTCTTTAATTTATGTTTACATTATAAGCAGAATATATTCATCTGTACTTTTTAGAATTTTACTTTTGTAGTTCCATTTTTCAAATTAACTCCTATGCAATAATGTTGGAGTAATGGGTGAGAAAAGGCTGCCACTTTACTTTTTTTTTTTTCCAAATAGGTACATACTTCTTTTCCTTATGTGGAATAAGATATTACTCTACAAAATTGGGGGTGGGGGCATTTTTTTCTTTATCACAAGCTAAAACCTTGTCTGTTTCTTGACATTCTATCCTGCTTTACTAAACTACATTGGTTTACTCTTATGCCAATACCACAATGTTAAATTATAGTATGTTCTAAAACTCTGTGATGCAAATGTCACCTCATAATTTTTTGTTTTTCACAATTTTATTGCTGGGTTTTACTTCAGGTTAAGATGTAGAAGGTTGTGACCGACCATTGTTCTCACCAGAGCAGTTAGAAAAATATGAATAAAATTTAAATTCCTACATTTTACCACACTGGAGAAGTATGTATGAGAAGAACCTAGAGCCTTCCGAGAGGGGCAGACCCATCGTGGCTGAGCAGAGACCCTGGACTGCTGTCCCCTGGGAGTTTTTGCTGAGTTTATGCAGAAAGAATCTGCTAGGGTAAGGAAAAAAACCGTTAAACTTTTGACTGGCATAAGGAATACGCCATGTGAGCTGATGTAACGGAATAGAATCTTCGGAACCCCAAATATAGAGCTAGTCCATCCTTCCAGAAATTCTCCCCAATGGACTTCTGCTCAGTATCTGGCAGAAGCATCTGGGAATCTGGGAGCAAGACTGGAAAGCAAATATAGATCCCAAAGTCCAGTAGCAGGAAGAGGTTGTTATATACACAGATAGGATTTCATGCCCAAGAAACTGGAAAACAAATGCAACCTGAAATGAACTAAAGCTGCACAGCAGCCTGAATCCTGTTAAATTTCTGATAGGATTAAAGCCAAATACTTCTCCAATCCCCTTCAAGCTACCTTACAAGAAAAGATATGCTCCTTCTGGGGGGAAGTAATATTCAATATCTATGATTTTTAAACATAACAAATAGTTACAGTTCATGGGGTGGGAAAGGAAATGTGACTTGTATTCAAAGAAAAAAATAGTCAGTTGAAGGAGAACTACAGATGACTCAAATGTATGACTAGCTGAAAATGGCTATAAAATCAGTACAAAAATATTTATAATATTGGAGCAAAAATAGACCTAATGGATGAAAACATGAGTAATTTCAACAGAGGAATTAAAACCCTATGAGCAATAAAGAGTATTCTAAAATATTTAAACTTAAGAATGCGTTGGATAGGCTTAACATCAGACTAGATGAAGCAAAAGACATAATCAATGAACTTAAAGACAGAGTAATAGAAAACAGATGAAGAATGTTTTTGAAAAGCAGAGAATAAAAGAGATGTGAACTACTATCTGTAATTAATAATTTCCACACACATACAGGCTAGTTTAAGGACCACAGCTCTAGACCCAGCTTGGGAAATCCAAGGAAGCTGAGATAACATGAACAAAGAACAGTCCACCACAGATCAAAAACCAAGGCTGCAGATGGAGGAGTCAGGACATGAACATGAAACCTGGCCTGGAGAAGGTCAGGCGACAGCTCTGTTCTCCTCAATGTATAAATGATACATTGAGAACCTGAGAATGACACCTGCTTGTCCAAGGTCAGACATCAAATCACTGGCTGAGCTCGGACCAGGAGAAACTAGGTCCTTAGTCCGTTAAGGAGCAGCGTGAGTGCGGGCGGGGAACTGAATCTGAAGAAGTGAAAGGAATCTACCAAAAATCAAGAAGGAGCATCAGAGCCAGAACTGGAAACCAGTTCTCTGCCTGTTAGGCAGGTGCATATTCACTAAGTCTTTGTCATGCACTCCTGATCCTCACACCCTCCAATACAGAGCCCCTCACCATGGTTGATGGCTGCCTGGGGCAAGAATTTCTCCATGCAGTATCATCCACATCTCTGATGTCCCCAGTCAATGAATGGAAGGGTGGTGATGAGAGTCCGATCAGAGGATCAGGGGCTTCTGAACTGACCCTTGGCACATTGGGACTTTGACGTTCCCATCCAGGCCCTGATCAAAAAAGAGTTATAGCCCTGACTGGTTTGGGTCAGTGGGTAGAGCGTCGGCCTGCAGACTCAGGGGTCCCAGGTTTGATTCTGGTCAAGGGCAGGTACCTTGGTTGCGGGCACATTCCCATTAGGGAGTGTGCAGGAGGCAGCTGATCAATGTTTCTCTCTCATTGATGTTTCTAACTCTCTAACCCTCTCCCTTCCTCTCTGTAAAAAATCAATAAGATATATTTATTTTTAAAAAAAGAGTTATAGGGGAGCCCAGCTAGTGTGGCTTAGTGGTTGAACATCGACCTATGAATCAGGAGGTCACAGTTCGAGTCTCTGTCTGGGCACATGCCCAGGTTGCGGGCTCAATCCCTAGTGTGGGGGTTGTGCAGAAGGCAGCCGATCAATGATTCTCTCTCATCATTGATGTTTCTATCTCTCATTCTCCCTTCCGCTCTGAAATCAATAAAAATATTTTAACAATAACAAAAAAGAGGTACAGGGGAAAGACTCATGGTGTTCAAAATGATCGTGAAGAATAGGGAAGCAAAGAGAAAGTAGAGGAAAAAGTATACAATTCTGTGTATTAGTATATTCAGGAGGTGATGCAAACAAAGCATTTTCATTATTCCAAAAAGAAACTTTATCCCTGTCAGTAGTCACTGTCCGTTCCCCGTTTTCCTCAGCCATGAATCTCCTTTTTATCTATATGTATTTGCCTCATCTAGACATTTCATATAAATGGAATAATATAATAAAATTACAAAAAAAGAAAAAATGCTTTTAAGTCATTCAGTCTAAAACAATGAGGAAAATGGAAACACACCATCAGAATGGCTAAGACTAAAATATGATAATATCAAATGCTTATGAGAATATGGAGCAACAGGGATGCACATACAATGTTGATGGGAGTGAAATATGGTAAAAATAAACTTTGGAAAGATGTTTGTCAGTTTCCAATCAAGTTAAACATTCATCTACCCTGTGATCCAGCAATCCTATTCCCATGTGTGTGCTAAAAAGAAATGAATGCATATAGTCACAAAAGGATTTCATCAAGAATGTTTAAGGCAGGTCTATTCCTAATTTTAGTTTTGTCTTTCATAAGCATTTTTATTTATTTATTTTTTTACTTCTGTAAGTGTAAATATAGAAGGGGTTTTTTCCTGTTGTTACCATTTTATTTTTTAACATATTTGTTTTATTTATTTTAGAGAGGAAGGGAGAGGGAAAGAGAGATAGAAACATCAATGAGGAGAGAGAATCATCGATTGGCTGCCTCATGCCTCCTGCACTCCCCCTACTGGGGATCAAGCCTGCAACCCAGGCATATGCCCAGACCCGGAATCCAACCGGTGACTTCAGGGTTCCTGGGTTGATGCTCAACCACTGAGCCACACCGGCCAGGCTTCTGTATTCAGCATTTTAGGAAGTTTTGCCTTGGTGATAAAAAATGTAGAGTTTTAATTTTGTCAGATTTTGGTATCAGTGTTTAGCAATGTACAATGAATTGGAAGTTTCCTTCCTTTTATGTACTCTAAAATATGTCATGTACCGTGCATGGCAATTACCAGTTATCAGAAGGTTTGAAAACAATTCACACATAAAAATGATCTAGGTTTTTATCTGTCCTAGAGATAATTCTTTTTGCAACACTTTTCAGTTAATTCAAAGGTCATTAGCCTATTCAATTTTTTCTTTATTCTGACTGTTTGAGCAATATATATTTCCCTACAAAACTGCCAGTTTTCATACTTGTTAGTATTAAGTATCCTATTCTCTTGTCAACTTTTGTAACTCCTTTAAAATTTAATCCCATTTTAATTCATGACACTGTGTTTTGCACATGGTGAACTTGACAGGCAGTTTCTCTGTTTTATCTGTCTTGATTAATTTCTGCTTTTATCTTTAATTCTTTTCTCTTGATTCCCTTTGATTAATTTGATTATTGTCCAACTCTCTGATTATATTGGCTTATTTTCCTTCTTTCTAATTTAATAAAACTGCTCTGAAAGAATACACTGTAGGTATATTTAGCTTCCAATGTCTAATATCTTATACCCAGCGTTCTGATCATGATCATTATACTGTGGTCATTTTCAGTAATCCTAGCTTCAAACTTTTTCCTGTGTAACTCACAGAAAGAGACATATTAGTCAGAAATTGGCTTTGGCTGCTGGGAGAGGCTCTAACTGGCTGTGGCTAAGATAAGGTGGATGTCCATGCAGGCGGTCGAGGGCAAGAGGCAGCTCCGTCTCTTTCTATCCACCAGTTTCCCCAGGAGGTAGTTTCTACATCATGATTTCAGATCACTCTGGCAGTTCCCACAGACGCATAAGAAGAAAGGAAACTCTTGGTGAAGTTGCACACATCACTGCCACCCACATTAGAATTTAGTCATATGGCTGCATCCAGAATAAAGAGATGGTGGGAAATGCAGCCTTTCCCTGGTTGGCCATGTGCCCAATTAAAAATTCTATTACCAGGTAAAATGAAAAAAAAAAAACAACACACAAATAAACAAGGACAAATATCTACCACAGAGTTTTAAAAATATTTCCAGTGAGCTGATTTGTTTATTTTCAATTTCTAATATCTTTTCCAGTGGATCAAACAATGGGATTTGAGTTATTTCTAGTTCTTAAATGTATCGATAATTTGTATGCCTTAATACATAACATATAATTTGTAAATATCCACATATGTTGAAAAATAATGTGTTTTTCTTTGTAGGAGACAAAGTTTTATGCTAATTTATAAATCAGCTTTCCCAGTTCTTCCTGTCTGTTCTTAACTCAAGCACTTTATCTGTCAGCTACATTCCTCTCAGGATCCACACGTCTCCCACTTTCCTTTTACTCATTTCCCCATTTTTTACTTCTTCGTTCTGAATAGATGCTTAGAGATTACAGAATTATAGTAATATCAGCTTCACATATCCCATGGATATATTCTGTAAAATGTAACTTATCTTAGAAATGGCTATTTGCTATTTTTTACTGACATTAATAAGTACCTTGCCACAAATGTGCCCCTTTAATAAAATATTAGGAGCTTTAATTACTCAAATAATATTAATAAATAACTGGAGTATATTTCAAGTTGTAGTTTCATTGTAAATTCTTGTTCCTGAAAGAAAATAATAACTAAATTGCAATAATATAATTGGGATGTTTTTAGATAAGATTTTGGAAACACTGTATCATAGCCAAAACTTTAATACAGGAAGCAGGCTGGAAGAGGTTAATGGGGTGGGGTGGGGTGGGGAAAGGAGGCCTATATTATACTCTCAACAATAAAGATTTTTAAAAAAATACTTTAATACACCTCTTCTACATTTTCCAGTACAAAGACAAGCATCATTCAATTATTGTGACCTGTTTCCACTATTTTGAAAGTTATTTTAATTATGTCACTATTCATTTTATAAATTTTATAAACAAAATTGTGTAAATTATTTGATAAATTATGTTACAATTTCACATATATCACTAAGAAATTATATCATACTTTTTAGCAAATCCATAGTTTGTCATTTTTTGAATGTAGGGTAAAATGGGAAAGTTAAAAGTAATAATTCTTAGTCATAAGATGTATTTTTCTCTCTGCCATGTTAATAATTTTGTGTGTCTGGCACTGTGGTTCAACTGTAGAAACAATGGAACTCCATCAAGATGGGATAGTGGAGGGGGAGGGGAGAAGAAAGCAAAGAGGGTTGAGGAGGATATGATTTTAACATCTGAAACTGGGCTCTATAATGAGAACCAGCGGAGACATGATGTCATACCTTAGAAGGTAGCTCCGCTGTATTTTTTTTCGTTTTTCAAGCTGGCTTGACCTGATGTTTTCAACAAAGTCCAGATGGAAAGAAGGGAGAAATATATATATTCCAAGTCTGCAACAAAGACTTAAGGCAGGGTGTTTCTCACTCATGAATTTAACATGCTTGTGTTTAACGCAGACCAAGTAAATCTGCCTCATTATTCTTTCCTCCTCCCCTCCTTACCCCTAACCTTTTAACCTCCCTCTAAATCTGCAGGATGCCAGCCATCTGGCCTGGTTAGTCTCCTAACCACTACCTGAGAGAGGAGGTTCTTTAATTCCTACTAATGGCCAAGTCATCTATGGCTCTTCAACTCTAAGACTCAGGTTTGGAGGCGTTTGGTTTGCTTTGCTTTTCATATTTTAACATCTCTGAAATTGGGGTGGGTGTTAAAATCCATGATGCTTCGTAGTTTCGTGTGGGAAAGGGGTTTTTTTGTTTGCTTGCTTGCTTTTGTATTTTCCTTAGTTAGTGGGACACAAAATAGTGCTTCATCCTCTGTCAAGGCTGTCTTAGAATTTACAATATGATAATTCTAATGGGGGTGACTGATGAGGCTCAGACACTTAGTTTGCTGTGTTTTGCTTTGCTATGTTTTTATTCTGGAGTCGCATCTAGGTATAAGAAGACACCTAGAAAGAAGTTCCCTGGGAGCTGGTCTGTATTCTGTGAAAGGTCACGTTTGTGACTGCCCTTATTATGCAAAGATAAAGCCAGCTTTTATGTTTTCACCTGGGAAAGGTTGCCCACCCTCCCTGAAAGTTCTAGGTAGAGAGTGTATCAATTTGTGTGAGAATCCCAGCCTCTTTAAAGAGGAACAGATGGATACTGCAGCCTCTGTTCCCACCAAGTCCAAGGCCAGGGAAATCTGGGTTGGACCAGGGTGCCACTGAGCAAGAGATGCTGGAAGACAGTGACAGTCAGGACACCAAAGGAGAAATCAAGAAAGAAAAAAAAAGGTGTAGTTTTTCTTGAGTAAGCAGTGCAGCCTCAAGACAGGCCTGTTTTGGGGAGAAAGGCAGCAGCCTGTGGCGGAGATAGGAAGCCCTGCAGAACTGGCCTCTGGCATAGCATGGAGCTGATTGAAGAACAGCGACCAAGCACTGAATGTGGTTGCCCTGCTGGGACCCACTGCGGCCCTGGCAGGAACCCAGACCTTCCAGAGCATCTCCTCAGCTGCAGACAGGCACCCATCCGGCGGAGCAGGACCAGCCTGGCCACAGCAACAACAGAGCAAAAGCCAGAGCAAGAGCACCAATGGGCTGATTCAACTGACCAGTCCTCTCTCTCCACTTGGCATTTGGAGGTAAGACTGACACCCTCTGGACTGGGTACGGCCCTGCATTCGTGGAAAATTAATTGAAAATTAAGATACTCTGAGTTCCTCAGAGGTCATCCACATCCTTAACTGATTGGTTTGTGTCTGGATTAGATAATATAGCCGGCGTTTGGAATATGAAGAGGAAATACCGTCAGGTGGACCTAGCACCAGCATCTACTCCAGTGATGTACAAGCCCCCAGTCAAATTTCCTTGGGCTCACTGACAAATTTAGGAGTTCCGGAAGGCCTCTAGTGAGAGGTTTTCTGAATAAAAAGGAGACCTTGGTTCTCCTTTCTCTGGAAGAAACACTGAAATTGCTACAAAGAAGCCTGGAAATCTTTATCTCTTTTCATATGTAAATAAAATCCATTTACTAAAGGATTGATGGGGCACCTCCAGAACTTTCTGGACACTGAACTCCTTAAGGCAAAAAGGACAACTCACACCACTGCATTATTTTATTTTAAATACGTTTTTATTGATTTTTAGAGAGAGGATGGGAGAGAGAAACATCAATGAAACAGAACCATCTGTCAGCTGTCTCATGCATGCCCCTTACTGGAAATTGAGCACTGAATGGGTAGCTAACTGTCCAGCTCTGTGCATGAGATGACACTCAACCAACTGAACCACACCAGCCAGGATACCATTTGCATTATTTTTACATTCCTTTTCTGGTTACAAAATACTAGAGGCTCGGTGCACAAAATTCATGCACGGGTAGGGTCCCTAGGCCTGGCCAGCAATGAGGACCAATCAGGTTCCCCATCTCCTGGCCTCCCCCTTCCCTAGCTCCCTCAGCACCCTGCCACTGCCACTGGTTGCCCACCACGTTGCCCACCGCCCCCTTGTGGTCAGCAAACATCGTAATGAGTGATCAAACTCCCAGTCTCCTGGTCGAACTCTGGAGGGGAAAATTTGCATATTAGCCTTTTATTATAGAGGATGATTTGACTTCATATGAATTATGGAATAAAAATAATTGTATAAATAAAAAGCAAAATATTTGATTCATAATCTTATGAAATGATAAGAACTGTTACCAGTTCAAATTGCCATGTTTCCAGTCATAGTTATTTTAAAAATCATCATTAGTACTTCATATGGAAACAGTTTTATAGCTTTCTTTTACTTAATATTACATCATGAGTTTTCCCCTGGCCATTACAAATTTCCACAATGTACCAAGTTTGTAATTCTGAGTATGGACCATCGGGGATTCTAATCATAGACTAGAGAATTAAAAAAATAGTGCTTTCCTGCTAATATGTTCATAATGGAAAAGGTAACCGAAGTCAGCAACCCAGATGAGGCCATACTCGAGAGGCAATGGGAAACCCAAAGTATTGCTTCAAAAGGCATGAGTGGAAAACAAGCAAACAAAACACTCAGAAAACATCTGTCCAAGCATTAGGGAATATGGATTGAGCTAGCTAGAGATTTAAAAATCTAGAGAGATTTACTGGGATAATGATGTCCCGAGGGAGGGAGACTGTTATAAACAGGGTGATTAAATATAATGTATCATTCAAACCAGGACACTATTGATGATTGCACTGGGACAACAACAGTAAACCAGGGCATTGCTAGAGAAACCGTGACGGGGATTATAGATCCTTTATAGCCAATCAAGATGCTATGAAGGTGAGGAGTTCTTAGGGCTGTCAGACTGCTTGGCTAGTATTGCAATGGCAATAATTCCTCTATAATATTGTATGCTAATGGTGGTATCGAGAGTTCAGGTTCTTATCCTGTTTCACTGTTGTTACTGTTAACTGTTATGCTAGTCAAAGTCGGAAGCAATGTTTCAATATCATTTAAAAAAAATAACAAGATTGGTCCAGTGGGACTCATGAGGCAGACACTAGAAAGTTCCGTAGGCAATGGTGCACAAGTGTCCATTGTTCCTAAATGCATTCAGTAGAGACTGTACTTTATATAAGAAATATTAATTATACAGTATTCCTAAGGTCTCGGGGCTGTTTTGTCAATCCCTGCATTTATCCCAATGCAGCACTGGGATTCCAGCATTTCCCTTGTGTCCTTTTCCCATTCTCTGTCACACAAATACAAAATGGAGAATGAGCTTTTAGTGGAAGGAATGAATGAGGAGCAGTGAAGAATAGGGTGGAAATGCATGCGGAAAAGCACCTCGGGTCCACAGGAGGCCGGATTGGCAACCCCACCACGACTTCATAGGGACAAGGTAGCACATCTCCATTGAAAATGGGTGTATTCAGCCCTAGCCAGTTTGACTTCATGGATAGAGCATCAGCCTGTGGACTGAAGGGTCCCGGGTTGACTCCAGTCAAGGGCATATACCTCGGTTGCAGGGGGCGCATGCAGGAGACAACCAATTGATGTGTCTCTCTCACAGTGATATTTTTCTCTCTCTCCCTTTCTCTCTCTCTCTCTACCTTCCACTTTCTCCAAAAATCAATGGAAAAACATCCTCAGGTGGGGATCAATGACAACAACAACAAAAAAATGGGTGTAATTGTCACCAAATAAAGAAGTCAATTTTTTTTAATGACTTGACAGTCAGTTTTATTAGGCAATTAGATAAGTTACTGTTTTAAACCAATCACACTCTAAAATTATCCTTCTCCAAAGTAGCATTTTATGCCAACAATGTCTATTTCTTTATTTCTTTCTCTCAGTATTGTTTCAAAGTGAAATGCATATATGGTCCTAAGGCTCTGCAGGGTGATTCCAATTCCTCAGTATCTCGGCTCTTTAGAAGGAGCTGAGTAGAAATTCTATTTTATCTTCTTAGAGTAAAATTCCAGTTGTCTCCACTTTTTTCTGTGACAAAACTTTCTGGCTGAACATTAACAACATACTATATAATAAAAGCCTAATATGCTAAGTGTCCAGTCAACCAGTCAGCCATTCAACCAATCAAAGCATAATATGCTAATAATATGCTAAGGCCGCTCAACCGCTTGCTATGATGAGCGCTGACCACTGGGGGATAGACACTCTGACCTGTAGGTTAGCTTGTTGCTGGGGTCTGGCCAATTGGGACTGAGTGACATGGGCCAGACATGCCCTGGAGCCCTCTTGCAATCCCTCGCTGGCTGGCCAACCTCCCGCACTTCTCCCTGGCCCTGATTGTACACCGGTGGGGTCCCTTGGCCTGGGCTGCACCCTCTTGCAATTCGGGACCCCTTGGGTGATGTCAGAGAGCCAGTTTCGACCCTTTCCCACAGGCCAGGCTGAGGGATCCCACTGGTGTACAAATTTGTGCAGCAGGCCTCTAGTTCTTTGTAAAAGACAGAGACCAAACACATGAAGAAGACCCAGGCTAAACAAGAGGTACACATGCATTAGGCATGATAGAACACAAAATGTGCTTGACAGCAAAGGTTAACTCCGTTTGCTACAATCACTCTAGCAATATATGAACCTACTAGTAAACATCGACTTCTTGGACAGCAGTCACATCAGCTTTCACCAACATAAGCCATTATACAGGAATGCCAGCTTATGTATTTGTAAAAGTAGAAGAGCCCTAACCCATTTGGCTCAGTGGATAGAGCGTCAGCCAGCAGACTCAAGGGTCCCAGGTTCGTTTCCGGTCAAGGGCATGTACCTTGGTTGTGGGCACATCCCCAGTAGGGAGTGTGCAGGAGGCAGCTGATCAATGTTTCTCTCTCATTGATGTTTCTAACTCTCTATCCGTCTCTCTTCCTCTCTGTAAAAAATCAATAAAATATTTTTTTTTAAAAAGTAGAAGAAATTATCCACTACCCCTTGTTTATTTTTTAGGATGGATAGTGCCTAATGGTGTGTGGAGTAGACATGCCTTAAGAAATTATCTACATCATTTTCACATTCTTGAATGATTCTGAGAAAATGACAAGAGAACTGTATGAAAACCTCCCGTAGGCTTGAAATGTTCTCTGGACATTTATTACACTGTCACAAATTTGGACAGAATAAAATTTCATGCAACTGACAGCACCAAAATGTTTGCAGTTTAGTACCATTATTACAGTATACCATGTCTTTACAGATTATAGCAGAGGGAAATCATCCTTGTTATTGGGGCAAGACTATTTGGTGATATTAAGCCAGTATAACACAAAGAAAAGAAAACAAACAAACAGAGAATGTGGAGACAGATCTGGAAAACATAGAGTCAAGAATGCCTGCATGTCCATCTGTAAGCCCCCGACAACCCATTGTCTGCAGAGATAGAAATCCTTCCATCCTTCCTCAGGGAGTCTTTCAAAATGAATGAAAAGTCTGCAAATAGCCATGAGCTGCTTCAAAGCAAGAATGCAGTGTACACATCAACTTATTAATTTTTCCATCAGCGTGAAACTTAAAGAGCCTTCTTAAAATGCTGCTAAAAGGACAAGGACCTGAAAATTATAAATATAGAAGACTTAGATGAAAATCTAATCAAATAATTAGCAATGGTCACACCAACAAAATTAAAAAAAAAACTATGTTATAACTCTTCTGAGTTTAAAAACACGAATATTAGAATATTCATATTAAAACTTACTAGCATGTTCTAAGTAAAATTACCAAAAAGAGACCCATGCCAAAATTTCTGAATTACAAGAATAAAGAAAATAAAAATCTTACACATTTCCAGGGGCAGAGTGCTGTTACTCACAAAGGAAATTTTAAAAATTAAAAAATAGAACATAACCACCACCATCAATAACAAAATACATTGTATTGGCCTCAAAATCACTCCAATGGGGGGGGGGGAGGGGCAAAATAAAATAGGGAAACATCTATAGGATATTCTCAGCGTAAAGTCGCGACACAAGAGTATTTTTTTCCTGCCACTCTGTCCCCTGACTCACCTGACCCACGTCTGCTCTTCAATCGATCCTGCATTCTTTTACCTCAAGGCGTTAGGACGTGCTATTCTTTCCTCTGGGCTTTCTCTTTCCCGTTATCTGCAAACCCTGTGTCTGCATTGCTACATTAGTGTCCTGTAGCTGCTGTAACCAATTCCCACAAAAGTAGTGGCTTAAAACAACACAGATTAATTATCTTACAGTCCCGGAGGCCACAAGTCCTAAAATCCAGGTGCCAGCAGGCTGCATTCCTTCTGGAGGCTCCGGGGGAATCGATTTCCATGTTTTCTTCAGCTTCTAGAGGCTGCCTGCATTCTTTGGCTCATGCCCCCTCCCTCCATCCTCAAGCCAGTAGCATAACATCTTCAAACCTCTGACTCTGTGTCTAATATCACATTTCCTCCGACTGACCTGCCTGCTTCCCTCTTGTGAGAACTGTCGCGGTTACATCGGGTCTATCTAGATAACCCAGGATAATCTTCCCATCTCAAATCATTCACTTCATCACGTCTGCAAAGTCCCTTTCACATTAAAGTTAACATTGGCACAGGTTTCAAGACTCCAACATGGCAATCTTTGGAGATGGGGCATCATTCTAACAACAGGATCTCCTTCAGATCTTGGCCCAAATGTTATTCTATCAAAAAGACTATGATACATCTACAAAGAACTTCTGTTCCAGCCCTGCACCTGTCCGTCTCACTGTCCTTCCTTCTGCACAGCACTTTATGCCAACTAATTTACATCATCCCCATGAGGCCAGGGGCTTTATGCTGCTCACTCAGGTATTCCCCATAGCAGTAACAGTGCGCTAATTGTTTGTTGAATAAATAAATGAATAAGAAAAAAAAGATTTTTGATTCCATGGCAAAAAAAAAAAGGGGGGGGTCAAAAATACCAGAGATGAGGTCTCTTGTATCAAGAAAGAAATAACAAAAAGAAAGGAAGTCAGAGCTCTGGCTCGTTTGGCTCAGTGGATAGAACATCGGTCTGAGAACCAAAGGGTCGCAGGTTTGATTCTGGTCAAGGGCATGTACCTTGGTTGTAGGCTTGATACCAAGCCCAGTCAGGGCGCGTGCCAAAGGCAACCAATCGATGTGTCTCTCTCACATGGATGTTTCTTTCTCCCTCTGTCTCTCCCCCTCCCTTCCCCTCTCTTTAAAAATCAATGGAGAAAAATAGGAAGGAAGGAAGGAAGGGAGGGAGGGAGGGAGGGAGGGAGGGAGGGAGGGAGGGAGGGGAGAGGGAGGAAGGGAAAGAGCATTGCCTCTTCTCAAATACCTATTAAATTGTAAAAGTTCTCTAGTATTGGCCCATGACATTTTCATTAAATCATGCAATAGATTTTCCTTAAATTTTGGCTAGAATGGTAATGGAAGCAAAATGTAAAAGGCCTATACAATCGTCAAGAAAAATCTTACTTCTTACATGTTCCTCCTGCTTCCATGGTAACCTAAGGAAGGTAAGCCTAAGCAAATTTAAAAAGGGAGAAGGAAAGAAGAACGTTGAGCCCACGTGGACAGTTAGCAAAAGTCTGTTACACCATGATTTATAGTCTCTTATTCAGCAGGAAAGAATCTTGCATCTTATTCTCGGAATGTCAGAGAGAAACAAAATAATTCAAAATCCAATTGGTGGCTTTGAGCAAACGCATATTCTTTTCTCCTGCTAGTTTTGAACAATAATTCCTCTCGGAGATTTCATAGAGCTGGAAACTATTGGAATTACGAAGGAGTCTAGGAAAAACCTGAACCCCACTGGCTTGCTAAGGTTTGGGGCTAATGTAGTACATAACCCAGGGGCAGGAAGTGATGTGTGAGACGCGAGAATGGATTCTAACAAGGGGCTGCCTTCTCTGGGATTCTCTTAGCATCGCAATAACACTTGAAACCTTTTGCTTTTACTTTTCGTTAAAATTCACGCAGGATTTTTCCAGTCACTCTTGCTGTGTAAAAATTATCCCCCAGTTTAGTAGTAGGAACTACAATCACTTCATTTTGCTCTCAACGTTGAGGGTCAGGAATTTAGGAAAGGCAGAGCTAAGTAGCATTCAGATGGCTTCTGAGGCTGCCTTGTCACCTGAAGGCTTACCTGGGGGTAACCCAGATGGCTCAATCACGCACAGGCAAGTGCTGCTAAACCTTCCCGTTCTCTCCAGCATGGTGCTCTTCGGGGAGTCAAACTTCTTATCTAGCTTCTCCTATTCCATGAGAGATCATGGCTTCTTTATCCCAAGAGATAAGTATGAAAGCCACATGGCCTTTTCTGACCTTGACCTCACTTCTGCTCCATTCTGTTAATTACAGGTGAGTCACTAAGGTAAACTCAGATTCAAGGGGAAAGATGCAACTGCATGTTAATAGCTTTTTCTCATTTCTGTTTCCTGGGATGTGGCTTATTGGAAATTTCTAAAGAGGAAACAAAGAAATTTCCACATTCTTGCAAAGCTAAGAAATAACTGGTCACATAAAAAAGTGGGGGGAAAAAGAAGCAGAAACAGAAAAACAAATTATTTGAACTGAGGACATGGACAAGCTATAAATGTTACAGTGGTTGATCCAATTCCTCTATTTTTTCCTTTAGGTGAAAGATTGTAACACTGGAAACTTTCAAGGATGAAGTTCAAATGCCTGGTAGTTTGGAGTTTTTTATTGTAAATACTTTTAGGAAAATTTTATCTCTGGTATGCAATAAAATATTTTCCATAAAATGAAAAAAAGAATGCCTTTTATTGGTATTGGTTTTTAAAGATTACAAAGAGCAACAACAAAAAATTACCCCATCTGGCCCTCAAACAACTCTGTGAAGCAGACAGGAAAGTTATACTACGATGCCCATTTTAAAGATGAGAAAACTGAGGCTCAAAATCATGAAGCTCCTAACCAAGATCTTAAAAACAGCAAATGGTGATATTTGGCCTTGATCTCAATTCAGTGCATTTTCCATTACATCATAATGACTCTTCATCTCTCTTTTTTTTATATTTCTGGAAAAATCAGCATGCTCCTATTTTAAAAATTGAAAAGGTTGCTGGTTTACAGGAAAAAATTACTCCTTTTTAAAATTGTATGGATAATAGATCTTCGTTGTAAAAAAGAAAAAAGAAAAAAAAACTTAATTTATTTAAACAAACCCCTAACATGATAGATTTCTAAATTTCCTCTATTATAAATAAGTAATGTGAATATTTCCTTTAGAAACATCAGACAAGCCCAAACTGAAGGACATTCTAGAAAATAATTGCTTTTATTCTTTAAAAAAAAAAAAAAAAGTCGGTTTGGCTCAGTGGATAGAGCATTAGCTTACGGACTGAAGAGTCCCAGGTTCGATTCTGGCCAAGGGCACATGCTCGGGTTGCAGGCTCGATCCCCAGTGGGGGGCGTGCAGGAGGCAGCCAATCAATGATTCTCATCATTGATGTTTCTATCTCTCTCTCCCTCTCCCTTCCTCTCTGAAATCAATAAAGAAATATATATTTAAAAAAATAAAGAAGGTCATGAAACATAAGGAAAAAATAAAAAATTGCTTCATACTAAAGGAGACTGAAGAGACTGGCTATAAAATACATAATTGGAACCACTAACAAAATCTGAATATGGAGTGTGGATTACATAATAGTATTGTGTCAATGTTAAATTTCCTGATTTGGATCACTGTTCTCCCTCTTAGGAAATACATAGTGAAGTATTTAGAGATGAAGAAGCATGACATCTCCAACTTACTCTCTAGTGAGTCAGAAATATTTACTCACATACACACATACCCCGCAGAGGGGTTGCTAAGCAAATAGGGCAATATGTAAAATATTGCTGAATTGTGTAAAGAGGATACAAGAGTTCTTTGCACCCTGGAAACTTTTCTTTATGTTTGAAATTATATCAAAATAAAAGTCACCCCTAAGTAACCACTAGGAAAACTATACAAAGTGATATACACAAAAACTTGATAATAAATAAATCAAGATGGAATCCTAAAAAAACATGTACAAGTAATCCACAGGAAGGTGGGGGGAAAAGAGGAAGAGAGAAACAGGAACTGGAGGAAACAAATAGAAATGCATACTTAAGCCCTAACATAATAATTACCCTTAAAATCTCAATACATTAATTAAAAGACCGAGATTGGCACTATAGATTAAAAAAACCAACAAAACCCCACCATGATCCATTAATATGCCACCTGCAAGAAACTCATGACGAATATCCCACCATAGGTATGTCAAAAGTAAAAGGATGGAAAAAGATATAGGGTGCAAAGATTAACCCAAAAGTTACCCCCACAACAGTCAACCGATGTGTAAAGCAAAACCATTAACACTTGTAGAGGTAAAATATATGGCAACAGCACAAAGAATGGGAGACAGTCACTTCTCTTCTGAAGACTCTCCAGTGGCTCCTCATTTCCTGAAAGCCAGTCCTTACAAAGTCCTATAGGTCCATCTGTACCTGTACCTCTCGCCTGCTCTCCTACTGTTCTCCCCCTTGCTCCTTGTACCCCACTCAGCTGCTCCTAGAGATCCCTGCACCAATTCTCACCTGAGGGCCTGTGCACTGATGACCAGAGCCTAACTCACTTCTAAATAAGGCCCACTGGACAAACCTACTTACAGTTATAACTCATGCACTATGCCCAACCCTCTTTCCCTACTCTATTTTCCCCAAACCAAGGTCACCTTTTAACATACTACTGTATATGTGGTAATTTCCTTGTTTACTGAATTTATTATTTGTTTTGTTTTCCCCCAGCTAGTCTGGAAGCCCTAATCAAGTCTGGATTTTGTCTGTTTTCTTGATGAAAGTTTCCCAAGTTCATGGAATAGTAGCTGGTACATAGAACTGCTTCATATCAGTTTGTTTGTTGAATGAATGAATGAATGAATGAATGAATATTTGTTGGAGGGAAGTGGAAAAAGAGAAGGATGTTTGTGACCCCGTACAGACACTATTCTGAGAACACAGAGCACCAGAAGAGAAGACATGGCTAAATGACACAGGTCACATGCATTTTGGCCTTTTGTACGTAAAGTATTATGAAAAATAATACTTTAAGAACATCAGTATAGCAGAGGTTAGCAAGTTTAACCTCAAACACAAGTCCATTTTTTTCACAAAGAGGAGCCTGAGGGTGTGAGAAGGCACACACAGTTCTGTGTCAACCATTTCAAAATGCATACCCTATGCTTAGAGTCCCCTTGAGAGAGGAATAACATGCTATTTGCGCAAAGCTCCTAGGTGTGTGTGTCCATCGTTTTCTATTCCTTTTATTCGTTTTCTAAAAATGCATGGCACACAAAACGCTAAAGCTAAGGGATTTGCAGAGCATCCATTAGAGATAAGAAATACCTGGCTGCTGTTTGCTCATTTTCAACCAGCAGACATCTCTAGGCATAGGTGTCACCCAGAGTAGTAATGCAAATAGGTCGTTTAAACAAGGAATTCAAGTAGAAAATGGAAATCATTGAAGTGCCATTAATGCCTATACCAGCTTGGGTCATCTGGAAACGAGGCGGAAATACGCACCTACCATCGAGCTATGGTAACAGGACACATCAAATTGTCCTGTCATTCTATACGCCTGCGGGCACCCTTCCAAATGAAAATGGAGTCAATCTTCAAGAACCAGCACAGCCTGGTCCATCTGGCTCAGTGGCTGAGTGTCAACCTATGAACTGGAAGGTCATGGTTCTATTCCCGGTCTGAGTACATGTTGCAGCTCAATCCCCAGTCGGAGCCGTGCAGGAGGCAGCCAATCCATGATTCTCTCTCATCATTGATGTTTCTATCTCCCTCTCCCTTCCTCACTGAAATCAATAAGAATATATTTTTTAAAAAGGACCAGCTCAAATGATACCTCCTTCATATGCAACTATTCCCATAATAAATGTGATATTGGCTACTCACCCCTTTAGCACTTCCTTGATATCAACTACGGCACTTACCTTGCCTCTCTGATGTCATAGTTAGAAGTAGTCAACACTGTTGCCACAATAGGGGTAGGAACCCTATGTTTTTAACCTTTTGTATCTCTTTTGGCACCTCCCACATACCATATCCAACAAATCCTTATTAAATTGAACCAAAGCAAATGCTTCCAATAGAGTCCCCTATTCCAGTAGGCCAGCAAGGAAATAGAATTGGATGAATGCAAAGGAATAGAACACAAGAACCCTGCTTGGTATGCTATTGGGAGCAAAAGGGGGGAGGGAGGGACTTAGAAAAGGAAGCAGACCAGTCTTTTGACTTCAGTTATCTAGACACAATCTCAGTTACCGTTGTAATTTTCCGAGTTTATATGAGTAATTCAAAAATCCAGTGAAAAGCGTGGCATTATGTTCACTGGCCTTACTGTGGGTGGAATCTTAGAAATGCTAGTTAGGGCCTGGTAGATATAATGTTCTCTTTGTTTGAAGATTTTGTTTTCTAACCAAGGAAATAATTAATTAAGTTTGAATTCTCCCATCTTCCTCTATGATGTTCTAAACAGCTGGTACTCATTTGGGACATGATATTAATTTTGCTTGGTATCCATGGGGATAGAGTATTTGTTTATTGTCATGAACATGTTACAAAGTGCATTTATGATTTTCTAAACCAATTAGTAATCACTGAATTAGAAATTTTCCTTTATGCAGACAAAATTTAAAAGTTATTCTTAATCCCAGACATCAAAAATATTGTTTTCTTATTCAATTAAGCCCTTAGAAAAGTATTAAGTATCTGAAATTCATAATAACATCAAGTTTTCTTTGACTTAGTAAACCGAGTTGTCATTTTTAAAAACCACTTTAGTTGAATGGATTATTGTATGTATTCCCTTAAATTGTCATTTAGAAAATAAAAAAAAAAGTCCAGCAAAGGGCCGGGGGGGGGGGGGGAGTGAAGAGATGCCTTAAACAAGGGAGGACCTTAGGGGGCTGGTGAAAACAGTTGAGGGAATCTGTTGACGGTTTGGCTCTCAGCTAAATTGCATCTAGTCCACCTGTCAAATACCAAGAAAAATAAGGGCATTTTGCAGAGGCCGGTATCTCCAGCTTTCTCCTCTGACCTCTTTATTCCTGACCTCTCGACCCACCCTGCAGGAGCTGCTCTGAGCAACTGTGCCCAGCACCTGGGAGGGAATAAACTCTGCGGAGGCCAAAAAGCCAACATTCCACAAAGAACACTTTGGCTGGATAACTCAACAAATTCAGCTGTTCTCCCTGCCACACCCTGATCTGGGCTTCTGCCCAAGCCTCCTCCTTCTTCACCATTGAAAATTATAAGCCAAGGTCCCCAGTGTTCGTCCTCCTCCCTCCCCAGCCAGTTCCCCACTTCTTCCCACCACTGTGTCTCCCTGTTGGGGAATCTCTCCACGGTGCCTTTTGAAACCCCGATTCCATAAGAAACAAATTTCCTTTGGTCTACAAATATTTCCTTGAGCATTCCCCCGACATTTCTGACAAATGAATTTCTTAGCTTACCTTCCAGACCTGTCATTCCATTAGGCAAAATCACCCACGTAGTCACCAGGACACCAACCCTTGGGGAGAACAAGGCCTCCTCTGCCCATTTGCCTCCCATATCCAATCGGTTGCTATGTCTGAACAATTCTTACTCTAGCGACTTCGTACAGAGAAGGGAGAATTATTTGGGCCTGGACTCAGTTATTAACTGTCCTTTTTTAAAAAGGATTTTTTAATTATGGAAAATTTCAAACTTATACTTAAATACAGAGAGTAGTATTCCATGTACCCACCGTCTAACTTAATCAGATTTTAACATTTTACAATACTGTATTTGATTCCATTTTTTTTAAATGAAACTCAAACATTGAGTGACTTTCTCCAGTTCCACATCACACATCCAGCCCAATATTTGAGACACAGGACACACAAAGGCTCATTTGCTCAAGAGGGCTAGCATGTTTATGAGCCTCTCCGGGTCCAACTCTTTATTTCATTCTCTATCTCCCTTTATAATTTGCTTCCTTGAATATGTATATTTCTATCTGCATTAGTTGTCTCTCAATCTTTTTCTTACAATACCTAATATTTTCTGTGGCTATGCATCTTCCTATTTCTTTTTCTTTTTCTTTCTCCCCATGCCATTCACTCTGTCATTCATTTAATAACTGTTTCAGAAGCACCTACTATGTGCCAGGCTCTATCCTAGGCCCTTAGGATATGTATCTGTCAACCTTTTTCCTTGTGTAGCTTCTTTGCTGATACCTCTTTTTTCTGATCATCTATCAATTTGAATTTCTTCTCCTTTTCCTTTTTTCATCTCTACCCTTATACTTCTTACCACACTTCCCTCACCTAACTGATTACAAAAGAAAGTGGAAGCATTATTTTATTTATTATTTTTATACTAGAATGATGTGCTCTCCATATCTTAATTTTTAAAAATTGACTAAGAACTACTTTCCTATTGAATAATGTTCAGCTTTTTGACAGTAGCACCAAGTCTTCAAAGAACCTTTTATTCATCACCAAATACCCTATATCCTGACCATACCCTATCCTACAAATTTATTCCCAGGTTCCTGGTTATATGGGATATTTTCAACCTGGATTTTTCAGGGCTGTTTGAAGATGTGGCTGCCACTGTCTGCTTTTTCACTCATGTCTCCAGCCTTGAGCACAATGCCTGGTGCCAGGATGAGCTCAAGAAATGTCCATGGTATATTTTTGTTGTTTGTTTGCTTTATCTTTATTGTTGAAAGTATTGCAGGTGTCCCCTTTTTTCTCCCATTGAACCCTTCTAGCCTGCATCCACCCCGCGCCCCAAGCCTTCACCACACTCTCGTCTGTGTCCGTGGGTTATGCATATACTAGTATGCATATAAGCTCTTCGTTTAATCTCTTCCCACCCACCCACCCGTTCCTTCCTTCTGAGATTGCACAGTCTGTTCCATACTTCTATGTTCATTGTATTTAAAACCAAAAACAAACAAACAAAAAAACACAGTAAAAACCAAGTTACTCGTTACTTGGTATGGCATGTTTCCTTTTAGCTGACAGACCACCATAGAAACAAATTCCTCTGCTTGAACTGATTGGCTAAGACAGAAAAAGAGCAGGTAAGAAGAACAGACAAGGAAGAACTCGTGACAGCTGTCACTCTGAGAAAAAATGAGGAACTCTGAGATGGTTGTTTAGCCCCAGGAGAAAGAACAATTCGAGATGGGGTAGAAGCAACTGCAAATAGTTTGCCTCCTTATTAATCCTTCAGGGGAAGAAAACCTGTTCCAAGGAGAAGATGGAACAGCTGCAGTCCTACCAGCACATTCCACCAGTCACAAGAAAATGGATGAGAATTCAAACACTCTCTGATAACAGGAGGAAGGCGCTTCCCAAGAAAACACCAGGAAAGAGGACTTGGGGCGTTTTCTCTCTGAGAAAACTGAAGCATTAAGTCAAATGCATCTGAGGACCCCTGTGAACGAGAGTTATGAGAAGATGGCATGGATGCCCCCTGTGGAGGTTTACAGAGGGGCACGGCATGGGGCCAAATCCAACAACCGGGAAGTTAAAAAAATAATAATCTCCTCGGACTCCCTTAGGAAATTAGCAATTAAGCTCATTTAGAAAATGAGTACGAGCTGTTTACAGAGATAAGCACTCCTGGCAAAGCGATGCCACAGACTCTGCAGCAGCTGGATCTTCACGAGACTAAGTACGCCACGCCCTGGAAAAGGACCCCATATGGCGACGCCTACATGGGGTGCAAGGAAATCACCCGGCTGCTTGTTAAACATTCAGATTTCTGGACTCCAGCTCTTTCCTACTGCATCAAGGTTTACACACAGAGAAGTAGCTCGGTGTTGAATAATTAGGAAGTTAAAAAAAAAAACACAAAACTACGATAACAAAAAACTCTCCTCTCTCGGCCTCACTCAGATCCAAACTGTTTTCCAGTACTTCTCTGCTGTCGTTCTTCACCTGCCAAAGACACAGCCCATGAGGCTCAACTGAGTTTCAGCAAGTTTCCCTGGTGATAAACCCACTGTGCATTGTTAGCTTTTTTGACTATTGTCTGGTTTGAGAAGCAAAGGCTCAGAGGTCTGAGAACCACGGTGCATGGAGCGGGCACAGGCCTTTGGGGGAGCCAAAAAGCCACCAGCCCTGCAGCTCTGCTCTGGGACCATCATGCCTTGGGTCTCAGGCCTGAGGAACAGCAGGCGGAAACCCCTCCTACAGTTCAGAGCCTCTAAGGCTTTGTTGTCACTTCGATTTGTTACACTGGACTTTGTATTTTTAACAGCTTGTAATATACCACATTATCCTATTTAGCTTTC
>PVJC01009187.1:0-46491 GCA_004026665.1 Murina feae | reverse complement strand
CTTTAAGGCTGCCCACAGCTCCCATTGACCCAATGTCCCAGCAAGGCTGGCTGGACGCAGGTTTCTGGGGTTTATCTTCTATAATTGATACTGTTCCTTTAATGCCTGGGGTTTACCTTCTATAATTGATACACTGTTCCTTTAAGGCGGCCTTCTAACTACTAACGAAGCCTCCTCTTTGCTTCACCTCGCAGCGTCTATAATGAAACAATTGTTACTTTTACTGGTTAGGCCCGAGCTGCTGTGTCCTTCAGCTCCCGAGGATTCTATGATTGTTACATTGTTTCAAAGGTGTGTTTCGCTAGAGCCAGTTTAATCGGAGCTGAGCTGAGCAGGCGCAGCTTCACTTTCGCTCCTGCCGCAATGGAAACTGCCGTTTACTCAGGTCCGTGAGTGGCGGCCTCCATGTTGGCTGGGCTAATTTGCATACAGCCGGTCTGATTGGCTGGTGGGCGTGGCTTACCCTGTCTCGGAGAAACGGTTAATTTTACTATTTCGCTTTTATTAGTTTAGATACCTCAGAGTTCACTCAAGAGGGTAAAACTCAAGCAGTTACGCTCAGGGGCTCATATACCATTTTAAAGGAAAGAGGAATTGAGCTTTGAGAGACAAATCATAGGTAAGTTCTAACTAGGAAATATATAAAAAATAATCCTATATAATAAAAGGCTAATATGCAAATCAACACAGTGACAGAATGTCCAGTTGCTATGACATGCACTGACCATTGGCGAGTGCAGCAGTGGTGGCAGGAGCCTCTCTTGCCTCTGTGGTAGTGCTGAAAATGTCCAACTGCCATGGGGACGGGCCTAAGCTGCCAGTTGGACATCTCTCAAGGACTCTCAGGCTGTGAGGGTACAGGCTGGGCTGAAGGGACCCCCCCCCCCAGGGCACCAATTTTGTGCACTGGGCCTCTAGTGAAATATAAGGGTTATTTTATTTAGGTCTGTTTATACAAACTCATCTCAGTATCAACTCTCCATCTCAGATGATAAGAGTCTCTCTTTCCTTCCTGGTATGGGGAAAAGGGTCTGACACAATAGGAAATGTATGCTCTACTTTAGGCAAACAATGGGAGGGCAAAAAACTCTTTATCTGTTGATTCCCAATTGCCTTCTGTTCAAACTAATCTTTATGTCAAAGTGGCACATAATTGGATGGCATATCCTAATCCTCTTCATAGGCTTTTAGTTTTCACTGAATACAGTTAAAAATTCAGAACTTTTTATTTTCTACCCATAATAGGAAAAAGAAAATTGATAAAGGAGACATTTCACAATTATGGGTAGCAAGCACTTCAGACTCTAATGAAAGAGAAATTGGGGAAATCTCAGACTGAATCTTCAGCTAAGATATGCAAAACAAATTTTCTCCAACTCAACAATCAATGAGTGAACAATATGCTTCTAAAAACTAAAAGTAACTTCTCATCAACTGTCACATATGAACCTGGAACATATTTATCTTGTAAATACTGATTTGAGATATCAAATACTTCCCTAATAAGTTCTAGCTTATCCTTTCTTTTGGGTCTTCATTTTGCATGTATATCATCATCAATGCAATATTTGAATGTTTTGAAACCTTTGACGTTTCATAATTGAAGAGAGCGTAGGCATCTTCTCTGCTTCATAATTGCAAGGTATTTTCAGTTTTAGATTTGTAGATAAGGCTGCCATTTTGCCACATTTGCAATAGAATAATCAATTAGAATAATCAATCCAATGAATTAAAAAATTTCTGTGTCATGTTTCCTTCTAGTCACCATTGTATACATCTATGTTCAACATTTGTCCACTTCTGAACTGTATCAAGTTGAATTTTAGAACACACACATGAAGGATGAATGGTCATAATGCCCTTTTAATAAAAGAGCACGGTCTGCATTCTTGTAAAAATATTGCATAATGTATAATGTGAAATACACTGTATGACTTAGGTAATCCTGCCAAAATTAAGCTTGATCTATTCAAAAAATACAAGCAATTGAGGGTACCCTACAAACCCAAAGAGAAGTAAACTAGCAATAAAATACAGAATGTGAGTTATGTGACTAGATCACTGGCCTAGTCTCTTCAAAAGGTCGGTATCATCACACACACACAGAAACAGAACAACACTAAATTAAATGAAATTAACAAATAAGTGTAATGCACGATTGGATATTGATAAACTATTAAAAAGGATATTTGAGAACTACAGGGGAAATGTGAATACTACATATAGTAGATTGTAGGAATTAACTTTAAGTGATCACAGTATTGTGGTTATATAGAAAATTGTCCTAACCTTATGACACACATACTGACACACATACGGTACACTTCAGTGTGAATCATCATATCCGCAATGGACTTGAGAATGTTCACCAAAGAGAAGCACAGTGGTGATTGAGCATCCACCAAGGAGCCCATTAGATTCCTGGTCAGGACACATGCCCAGGCTGTGGGCTCCATGCCCAGTAGGGGGCATGCACGAGACAGCTCATCAATGATGTTCCTCTCTTACCCATGTTTCCATCTATCCCTTTCCCTCCCCCCGCCTCTCAGAATCACTAAATATATGTTCATTTTTTAAAAAAGACTGTGAAATGGGTAGATAAAGCAAATGTGGCAAAATGGCAAAAACTATTAAAACTGTGGGGTACTAGTTATGTGTTCAAATGTGCTATCAACTTTTCAAAGTTTGGGGGAAAAATACGGTAACACAAAATAAAAATAAATGGTTGCAAGGTTCAGAAATGAATTCTTAAACTGTAAAACAGGAGGCAACTGAGTAGGATCTAAATTTTTTAGGTGAGCCTCCTTGCCTCTTCTCCTCACTACTCACACTCTCTTAAAAAAATAAAACATACAGTGAATTGAATACTGAGTGAGGAACCAGAAGACCTAAGGTTCTAGACTTGGCTCTCACTTCCCAGCCACGAGCTCATTGAAGAACTCTCCTGCCCTAGCCGTTTGGCTCAGTGCATAGAGCATCTGCCTGCGGACAGAACAGGAGTTTGATTCCTGTCAAGGGCACATACAGGAGATAACCAATCAACGATTCCCTCTCATCATTGATGTTTCTCTCTCTCTCTCTCTCTCTCTCCCTCTCTCTCTCCCCCCCCCCTTCCTTCCTCTCTGAAATCAATAAAAATATATTAAATTTTAAAAAAACACAAAACTCTCCCGGAGGCTCTTTCCTCACCTTGGTTTCGGGGTAGGTCTCAGGGGGTATCAATGACAGAGACAAATGTGATACTTGTAAGGGTATTTGCACTGTTTTAAAGCCTCCGAAGCACTTAATTTTCTCAGCAAACCTGGGCCTTCGCAGGCGCCAAGTGGCTGCTGAAAGACGGCTTGGAGTTGGCACAGGAAGCCCCCAGAGCAGGACACCTGACAAATGCCCAGAGGCGGCTTTTGTGCTTTAAAACTCTTCCAATTGTCGGTGTCGGGGCACTAAAAGACATCAAATTCTTAAGACACAAACCAAACCTGAAAACCACAAATAAGTTTAAAATATATTATAAATTAGAATTTTTAAAACAACAACTAAACCTTCGCAACACAAAGAGACCCCTGCGAAGGAAGGTCCGGGTGCCTGCAGGCGCGGGCTCCCTCTGGCTGCCTCCTCGCGGGCCCATTCCTCTCCCGCGCGTGGGAACTTGGGGACAGACAACTCGGGAGGAAGCCCTGCGCCGCCGGGGCCGGAGGAAACCGGGGAGCGAGCGCGTGCGTTCCGCCTCACGGCGGGGAGCCCGCGAGCTCCGTCGGAAACTGTGTCCCCCGGTCCGCGTCGGCCCTCGGGGCCCCTTTCGGGAGACAATGAGGCGGGACGGCCGCGGCTGAGCAGGGTGTGCGCGGGCCGTGCCTGCCGCCGGGGCGGGGACCCTGGGCCCGGCTCTCCGACGCCCGGAGTTCGGAACCGCCCGTCGTCCCTGCCGACCACGGGGAGACTCCGGGGAAGGCTGCGGTGAGAGGAGCAGGCTCTCCGCCAAACACCAGCACAAAATGCGCGGGGACGACGGGAGTTGGCTCGAGAGAGAAAAGCCACAACCAGGCTGGGGGCGCCGGGCGCACGGCCTCGGGAAGGGAGGAAGGGAAGAAGGGAGGGGGAGGAGGAGGCGGCGGCGGCGGCCTGCGCGGCCCCGGCCTGCACCCCGAGCGGCCGCCGCGCCGCCGCCGGGATGCCTCCCACGCCAGGGCCGGCGCAAGATGGCGGGCCGCCGGGCGCCGCGCAGCTACTCCCCGTCCCCGCTCCCTGGGTGCTCTCGGCGACCCGCGCCGGCCTCGACACCCCCAGCCCGGCGCCCCCGGAATGAGGCGGCGCCGGCCGCGCGGGAGGGCCTCTGCCTGCCGCAGCGCGGGGCGGGCGGGGGCGGGGGGCGCTTACCGTGAGCGGAGCGGATCGGCCTGACTAGGGCCCTGAGGAGGAGGAGAAAGAGGAGGAGGAAAAGGAGGAGCTCCAACAACTACTCGGCCGCGACGGCGGCGGCTCCCATTGCGGAGCAGGCAGCTGAGCCGTGGGGAGGGGGCCGAGGGGTTCGCGAGGAGCCCGCGCGCTGCCTCATGGGTAGGCTCCGGGTCGGCCTGGGTGAGTCCGGCTTCCCTGTCTTCCTCGCGACCGGGAGGCGGGCTGGCAAGTGCGCCGCCTCGAAGGCCCGCCGCCCTGCCACGCGCCCGACCCGGGCGAGGCCCTGCCTGCCGGTCTGCTCCCCGGCCCGCCAGCGGGGGGAGCCATCCCGAGGTCGGGGCAGCAACGCATCCGGAGGCGTGGAGACGTGCGAGGCGGGGCCAGTTCCCCCGCAGGTTGGGGAAGGAAGTCTGGGGAGAGGGGCACCACTGAAGAGCAGCACAGAGCCTAAGGC
The DNA here is from genome assembly GCA_004026665.1 of Murina feae. NCBI lineage: Eukaryota > Metazoa > Chordata > Mammalia > Chiroptera > Vespertilionidae > Murina > Murina feae. The sequence goes on along the minus strand of PVJC01009187.1, from coordinate 41,642 downwards.
GCGAAGACATCACCCAGAGGAGAAAAGAAGCGAAGTCAGATTCTTTTCATAGTTGGCTAACGTTACTAAATTTGTTTGACAGTTCTGCTTGTGTCTCCTTTAAATTCCTAGCTCTGCCGGGCGGATGCCCCAATGAGAGAAAGAAAAGTTAAGATGGGTGTGTTTTCAAGAACATTTGCCAAGAAACTGCCTGCAGGCATACTTTATGGCTGTTGCATTCTGCCCGGTAAGGAACGATTCCTCTCCCAGTTGTCTTCACAGTATCAATGGCAGTAATGAGCCAGCTCTCAGGAGTGACCTGGATTTGAAATCTTGCATCTTGTTAGATCCCGATCACTGCACAAAACATTCAATCAACCGAATACTATTCTTCCTACCTATTTAAATTAGTTTCTTCTTCCTCACTATGACTGCTCCAAGCTCCTCTCTGCTGTTTATCCTTAGAGTTGCTTCCTTACTGATTACCATTCCCAGATCCATCTTCCCAAAAGGTGACTTACATCACCCCTAGAGGCTGGTATGGCTACAAATAACCAGGCCCTCTTTTCCCAACTGGGCCAAGGATATTCTACCCAGCTTTCCCTTTCTTGCTCACCTTGAAAATAAGCTTTATAGGAAAAGACACAAAATAATAAAAACAACAAACATGGAAAGCTAAACAGTCAAAAACCTTGGCACAATTTTCAGTCATTATATTTCAAATACAGCTCCTAATATTTGAAATATAATGACTTAGCAAAGCATGTCAAAGAATGAAAGTGAACTTAAGATTTCACTCTGTATCCTAGAGCCTGGTCCTCATCTTGAAGAGACAGAAACGTCAAGTTGTTAGCCCTGTTAACGTAAAAACATACAAACCTATATAGAATTTTTGTGAGTTTATCTGAGCCAAACTGTCAACAATTGCCAGGAAGCAGAATCTCAACGGTTTGGGATAGTGCTCCAGAGAATGGTGGTTTTTCACCTATTTTTATACATTGCAATCAAAGGAGGACACGTAGGTGGGTTACATGAAATCCATTGGTGATAGATTAGAGAGGCGGGAAAAAGCAAAGTGGGGAAACCTCTGGGATTAAATAGAGTAAAATGACAGACACATACTTCTTTTACTTAGGTGGGTGCAGGATAGTTAACAGTCAATTAACATGATAGCAACAACAAGGCATTTATGGTCTCCTGTCCTGGCACCCAGGACATTTGGTTGTGGCCTAAGGGATCCCGAAGAAGGGAACTTACAAGATACCCTGACATTTCAAGGATATGTTACCGTAGATGCAAAAAGACAGACTCAGATAAGGTAAAGCTTGACCTTGTCAGGGAAAATACCAGCCTAGGAGGTACCTACCCACCATAACTGCTTTTAGGTAAAGTTTAATTTCCAACCATCCTTTGTGGTTACTTTAGGTCTGAGTTTGCAAGACTGTCATGCAGGCCTTCCATGAGTTTGTCAGATTAGCTTGTGGCTGCTTTCATCCATAGCTTTCAAAGCTAATTTAAATTGAGGAGAAAACTGGTCTTGCAAGGCCTGTGAGGCCATAAAAACTGAACAATGCACTGCCCTGGGGGGGCGGGGGGAGGGGAGGTGGTTATCACTGGCCCCAGGACAGATAATGGGATATCACCTGGGAACCCCCAACACCTGGAGCCTTCCTATAAGCCCATGAAAGGGGGAAGAATCATATCTGTAAGACAAGGACCCCAGAGGGCTATATATAGACAGCTTTCTGCATGTTTCTTCACTTTGATTTGGAAATTATTCCCGGAGTCCACCCGGCATAATTAAAACAGTGTCCCTCTACTTCTTTAAAGCATCGCTTGGTTTTTCTTAGAACTTCTGCAACAAAATCCAGGGGGATGATTCATGCCAATAAAACTTACTAGAGACTGATATATAAAACAAAATCCCAATTCCTTTTTCTTTCATGAAAAACATAACTGCCATGAAGACTAGAAAACTCTGGTCGACACATTGTCACACAAAAGGAACATTTACATGAGAATCCAAAATACAAAGGATGTCTGATGATTATGAAATCAACACACGGGAAGTAATTGGGATGATTTGACTTCTCCATCCTTAAAGTTCCTCCCTTAGCTTCCAGAACATGCGTCTGTTGGTTCTCTTGACTTACTGTCTACACCTTCCCATCATTTTTTAAGAGTTTCTTGTCCACTGATTTGTATTTTCTGCCCGTTTCCATTCTGTACACACTGTCTAAGTCTCCTCACACTCCTTAAGTGAGATCATGCTCCACACTGTTCTCTGAGTGTAATGGATATAGGTGATTTTCCAGCTTCCATTCCACAACTCTGTTTTCTTCACTCATTGCAATTTGGGTGGAATTACCACCCTCACACCATTTCCAAAAATGATCCCATCAGCCTAAAACTATCAGAATCACCCATTCCTCCCTTTGAACCAGTTTTTGTTTCAAAAGCCAATCAGAGTGAAGCACAGGACTTTGTGTCAACAAAAGAGAAGTTTTTTCTTTCTCAGGATGATATTGTGTTTCAAATGTGAATACTGGAAGAGTTACAAACTTTTTTCTTTTTTTGCTGCTCGGGAGAGCCAACAGAGAATAAGACTAACATGTGAGGGAGGGAGAGCTGGGCGAATAAATCGTTGGGAACGGAAGTCAGTCCCTGAGATCATCATAAACTTTCAAATCAAACCCAACATGAACCCATCCTACCCCTAGAGTTCTCTGTTATATGAGCAATAAATTCTCTTTCTGTTTAAGCTGAAGGAGTCCAGCCTAAGACACTGTAGCATAAAAATTATTTTTAGCTAAAGGCATTTGAATTCCTGAAATCCCTTATCTGCCTTAAAGGCAGAGCATCCCCACACACACACACAAAAAAAAAACAACTCAATTATCTTAAATCTCCTCCCTGGGAGCAACTAGGAAAGATTGATTCATACCTTTAGAAACCATGAGAAGTGTCACCACACCTAAACCACAACATTGTCACAAAGCATCATATCTGCAATCTATTCCCCTAAGGGCCCATTTATATTTCCTAAAAGTTTCTTGTTTTCCCTCTTTCCCCTTTCCATCTTCTAAAAAGTGTTTTGTTTTCACACCTCCTTTTACCTCTCCCCTTCACCTATTGAAAGGATATATAAGCCCCCCAATTCTAATCACTCCTGTGAATCACATTTCTTTGTGAACTCCCCTACATAGTATGTGATTAAAATATTTTTTTCTCTTGCTAGCCTGTCTTTTGTCAGTTTAATTCACAAGCCACTCCAAACTAAATCTAAGAAGGTAGAGGAAAAGATTTTCCTTTCTGACAAAGCCTATTTGTTAAGTTTTAGGTTCCTGCAACTGAAAGGAACTGTGATGTAAACAATGATAAATATTTACCATCTTATTTTTTCTTGTGTACCCAGGAAACCCACAGTTCCTAGCTCCCTTCCTTCTACATTCTGGCCAGTGGAATGTAGACAGAAGCAGTGGTTGCCCAATCTAAGCCTGACCCTTAAAGCGTTCAGTGATTTATAGTTCCTTTCTGTTATTTATACATCAGTCTGCCAGATACAGAAAACTCTGAGGCTGAGGAACTAAGGGATGACAGCAAGAAGAGATGGAAGGACCCTGGGATCCTTTTTATTTTTATCCTCACCTGAGGATAATATGTTTTTATTAATGAGAGGGCGAGGGCGAGAGAGAGAGAGAGAGAGAGAGAGAGAGAGAGAGAGAGAGAGAGAGAGAGAAGCTATCAATGTGAGAAAGAAACATTGAGAGGTTGCCTCCTGCACACATCCCAACCAGGGGTTAAACTGGCAACCTAGCTATGTGCCCTTTCTTGGAATCGAATCTGTAACATTTTAGTGTATAGGATGATACTCCAAACACTTAGCCACCCAGCCAGGACAACACTGTTATTCTTAACTAGAGGTCCAGTGCAAGAAAATCTGTGGGGGTTGGGGGGATTCCCTTATCCCAGCCTGCACCCTCTTGCAATGCAGGACCCCTCGGAGGATGTCTAATTGCCAGTTTAGGTCCGATCCTGCAGGGATCCCTGAGGGATCAGGCCTAAAACAGAAGTCAGACATCCCTCTCACAATCAAGGACTGCTGGCTCCTAACCGCTCACCTCTATGTCTGCCTGATCGCCTCTAACCACTTGCCTGCCTGTCTGATCACCCCTAACCACTCACCTGTCTGTCTGATTACCCCTAACCACTCTGCCTGCCTGCCTCATCACCTCTAACTGCTCACCTACCTGCCTCATTGCCCCTAACCACTATGCCTGCCTGCCTGATCACCCCTAACTGCTCACCTGCCTATATGATTGCCCCTAACTGCCTCTGCCTCAGTCCCTGCCACCGTTACTTTGTCCAGAAGGACGTCTGGAAGGTTGTTTGGTTGTCCGGTCTAATTAGCATATTACACTTTCATTATTATAGATAATTACATGAGCACATCCACCATACTCATTGGGTTGATTAGAGCAAAACATAAACCTTTGTTGGGTTATGACACTGTGATTTCATAAGAAACCTCCAAACCTGTAGAAAAATTTTATAAGTGCTTATTTGAGCCAAGCTGACATGCCAGGGAGCAAGATCTCAACAGCTCCAAAGAATAACAGTTTTGAAGCTTCTTTTATGCATTTGAAATTTAGGAAGGAACCTATGCAAGGTAGGAATTGGATTACAGGATAGTTAATATTATGTGCTCTTTTGAGGATGGTTGTTTCAAAGGTGTGTTAACCTAGATGACCAGAAACAATGGATGGGGCTTGTTTAGGCCAAAGATGAACCTTTTACTAAAGAAGTTATATACCAAGTTTCAAGATGGTGGTGGAGTATGTGGATCCTTCATGCACTTCCTCCCAGAAACAAACTGGAAATAAAACTAAATTGGGAAACATTCACTCTGAATTATCAACTGAAGACTAGCTAAAGAGGAGACTTCTAACCAGGAAGGGCAGAAACAACTTCTAGACTGGTAGGAAGGGCAGGGTCTTGAGAGGGGCTGGCCCAGCTCCTATAGGTGGCAGGCTGAGGGTGAGGAGGAATATCTCAGCTTCTGGGGGAAAGAGGGAGGGTTCCCTGAGAGGATCGAGGTCCAGACCCTAGGCTGGGCTTCCCATGCCAAAGCCCAAGAGCCTTAAACTGGCCCACATACCACACAGTGGTGAAAGGTGATGGAGCCACTGCCAAGGGAAAAGGGAATCTGTTGGAGACAAAGCCACTTTCCTTTAAAAATCAAAGCACAAGATTTTTGTTTGCAGCCACTCACCTGAGGCTTTGGTGGAGGGAGGCAGTGCAGACAGGAGTCATCTGAGGAGAGGCTGGGGTAGGAGGTGTTGGGGGAGAAGTAAAAAAACGGCAGCTGGAAGACCTGCACTCAGTCACCCCCCATATTGCAGCTGCCATTTTTCCTGAGAAGCTCAAACCCCTCCAAGCTGTGATAGCCTACAGAAAAGCAAATACCCTGCCCTTGAAGATAGAGCTTGCCCCACCCTCAGGAATCCCATTTGCTCCACCTTGTATCTTGATCCTTGCTAAGGAGGCAACAGCAGCGGCAAGCCTATGGGTCTGGACAGTCTCAGGGTATCATTGGCTGGCTTTGGGGTGGGGCCATTCACCCACTCTCCAGGAACCTGATTGGTACCTCTGCTTCATGGAAAGCTGATAGAAACTCCTGGCTTCCAGCAGTTCCCACTGGATTGCATATGAGGGGCTCCACCCTGCTGAAATCAGGGAAATATTCTGAGACAGACTCAAGTGTGTGGCTCTGGGATGGGGGAACACACCTCCGTCTTCCCTGAAATCTGAATGGGACCTCCTGGTCACATGAAATCCAGAGGTGTCAGCCTCCCAATTCCACCAGAAGCCCTTTCAGAAACAGTCTTTCCAGTGACTAAGTTTGATGGCTGGCATGGAGGCAGAGCCCAAGTGCCTTGGGAAATTTGCTAACTGGCCCCTGAACCCCCATGCTGCTAACAAGCTGGCCCTAGAGTGTGCTGATTGGCCCCTTCAGGAAGCCAAGCCCTGTGGAGGCAGCCATAAACTGTGGATCATTGGAGCTTCCAACAGGTTGCCCAGAGCCAAACATGGACAGTTTCTGACAGTGGATAGCACCAAAGTACCTCACAGGAGACCCAGGAATGGCATACAAAACAGCCTCAGTCAACTTAAGTGCAGAATCCAAAGGTAGCTCCCATGTGGCACAAAACTTGCTAAGACAAACTCCACTTTGCTTTTTTTGTGTGTGTGGGTTTTTTTGCATTTCTTTTCTTTTTCATTGCTTTGTTATTTTTGTCTCTCTTTGGTCTTTCATAGCTTTCATTTTTCTCTTTCCTTTTCTTACTCTATTTTTTGTTCTTTCTCCTTTTCTTTTTTCCTTTTCTTATTTTTCTCTTTTGTCTTTGTCTTTTTTTCCTTTTCATAATTTTTTCTTTCCTCTTTTATACAATTTCCCATTTCCTATTTTTTTTATTCTTTTTTCTCTCCCGTATTTCCTTTCATATTCTTTTTCTTCCACTTTTTTCTTCTCATATCTTTTTTCTTTTCTTATATTATTCTTGTTCTCTTTTGTCTTTCCTATTTCTCTTTCCTTTTGTGATAGTTGCTATAGTATGGAGTCTTTTTGTATGTTTTTGTTTTGTTTCTTGTTTTGCTCTGTCAGCACATGTAGATCAGCTCACATTATATGGTCGGGGTTGAACCTCACAGTCAGCCAGCCTGTGGGGAGATCCCACTCGTGAATGGGACAACAAAAATCAAGACCAAATTATATAAGGAGAAATGAAATAATCCACAAAGGAAAATTCCTAGAATATCCAGCTCAGGAGATGAAAGATACTTACCACTAGGTCCCAAAGGATACTTTCTGCATATATAAACCATCCCATGAAAACTGAGAGGCATAGTAATTCTATCTAATATGTAGAAACAAACAGCAAAAATGGGGGGACAAAAAACAAATCCCAAATGAAAGAAAAGGAGGAAGTTTCATAAAAAGAGCTAAATGAAATAGAGGCAAGCAATTTATCAAGTATAGAATTCAATGTAAAATTTATAAGCATGCCCAATGAACTTAGTGGAAACTACAACCACATAGAATGGGAAGTAGAAACTATGAACAGGAAGTAGTTGGAAATGAAGAATACTATGTCAGACATCAAGAATACACTGGAAGGAATTAAAACTAGATGGAATGAAGTAGAAGATCAAATTAGTGATGTGGAAAAAACACCCAATTAGAGCAGGAAAAAAAATTTAAAGCAGGAGGATAGCTTTCTTTGGGACAACATGAAACGTAACAAAATCATAGGGGGTCCAGAAGGAGAAAAATATGAGCAAGGAATAGAGAACCTATTTAAAGAAATAATAACAGAAAACTTCCCTAACCTGGTGAAGGAAAAAGGTCACAGAAGTTTGGGAAGCATAGAGAGTCCCAGTCAAGAGGAATTCAAAGAGCCTGGTCAGTGTGGCTCAGAAATTGAGCCTTGACCTATGAAGAAGGAGGTCACAATTCAATTCCTGGTCAGGTCAGGGTACATGCCCAATTTGTGGGCTAAAACTACAGTAGGGGGCATGCAGGAAGCAGCCAATCAATAATTCTCTCTCATCGATTATTCTGTCCCTCTCCCTCTATCCCTCTCTTTCCTCTCTCTGAAATCAATAAAAACATGTTTTGTGTGTGTGTGTGTTTTTAAAAAAAGAACACTAAGAGACCCACACTAAGACACAACATAATTAAAATAACAAATATTAAAGATAAAGTAAGAATCTTAAAGACAGCAAGAGAGAGTCAGAAAGTTACCATTAGAGTGTCAACTGATTTCTCAACAGAAACACTTCAGGCCAAAAGGAACTTACTCAAAGTAATGAAAAGCAAGGAACTGAATCCAAGACGGCAGTATCCAGCAACGCTGTCATTTAAAATTGAAGGTGAAAATGCCCAGGTGGTGTAGCTCAGCGTTGAGCAATGACTTATGAAACAAGGTCACAATTCAATCCCCAGTCAGGGCACATGCCTGAGTTGTGGGCTTGATCTCAGAGGGGGTTGCAGAAGATAACTGATCAATGATTCTCTCTCATCATTGATGTTCTATCTTTCTCCCTCTCCCTTCCTCTCTGAAACCAATAAAAATATCTAATAAAAGGGTAATATGCAAATTAACCATTAATATGCAGTGCCCATAGCAGTGGGCAGGATGCTGGTGACATCACCCTGCCAATGTGAGCCCAACAGGCATTGCCTCAGCAACCGCCATGGCGATCCTTGAGCAGGAAAGCGCGACCCACAGGCAGCACACAGCAGGGCCTGCTCCTGGTTTGCTGCAGTGATCCGTGAGCAGGCAAGCATGGCCTGCAGGCAGCACCCAGCCCTGGCCATAGCTCAAGGGAGAGAACAACAGGCAGGCAAGGCCAGGAGCCTGAGAGATCAACACAGAGGGGTGCCTGCTCCCTCCACGATGTGGCTTGGGGCAGGCCCCCGGCAGATACACACACACACACACACACACACACGCACAGAGTGCACCTGCTCCAAGCCTCCTACGTGGCTGGGGGCAGGCCCCAGGCAGGGACACACACATTCACTCAGACACACACACACAGGGTGCCTGCTCCCAGCCTCTGTGGTGCAGCTGGGGGCAGACCCCCAGCAGACACACACATACACACATTGCACCTGCTCTGAGCCTCTGCTGCCAGACTGTGGTTGTCAGTAGCATATCCACTGAGGGCGCCCAGACTGTGAGAGGGGGCAGGCTGGGCTGAGGGATCACCAACCTCTCATGCACGAATTTTGTGCACCTGGCCTCTAGTAAAGATATAAAAAGAAGCAATATGCAAATGAGGTCAGGACTCTGTAATGATCACGACCAGCTCAGGAGGAGGGGCCAGGCGTGGACCTGAGCCTTAGAGAACAACATGCAGGCATGGCCCGGAGCCTGAGAGATCAACACAAAGGGGTACCTGCTCCGAGCCTCCGACACAGCTGGGGGCAGCTGCCCAGTGGACACACACACACACACACACACACACACGGGTGCCTGCTCTGAACCTCTGACATGGTTGGGGGCAGGCCCCCTGCGGACACACACAAACACACACAGGGAACCTGTTCTGAGCCTATGTATTGTGGCTGGGGGCAGGCCCCCAGCTGAAACACACACACAGTGTGCCTGCTCCGAGCCTCCGTGGTGCAGTTGAGAGCAGATTCCCAACAGACACACACACACACACACACACACACACACACGGGGCACCTGCTCCAAGTGGCCAGACTGTAGCTTAAGCCATCAGTAGGACATCCCCTGAGGGCTCCCGGACTGTGAGAGGGGACAGGCTGGGCTGAGGGACCTCCCACCTCCCAGTGCATGAATTTCGTGTACTGGGCCTCCACTATTAAAAATAAAATAAAAGATAGACCACATGTTAGGACACAAAATAAGTCTTAACAAATTCAAAAATATTTAAATCATATCAAGCATCTTCTTGGACCACAATGGCATGAAAGTAGAAATCAACTATAATAAAAACACTCAAAAACATTCAAACAAGTAGAAACTAAATAGCATATTATTAAACAATGAATGGATTACCAAGGAGATCAAGCAAGAAATAAAAAATTTCCTAGGAACAAATAAAAATGAACACACAACAAATCCAAATCTATGGGACACAATGAAAGCAGTTCTGAGAGGGAAGTTCAGAGCATTAAAGGCCTACTTCAAAAAACAAGAAAAGACCCTAACCGGTTTGGCTCAGTGGATAAAGCGTTGGCCTGTGGACTCAAGGGTCGCAGGTTCAGTTCTGGTCAAGGGCATGTACCTTGGTTGCGGGCACATCCCCAGTGGGGAGTGTGCAGGAGGCAGCTAATTGATGTTTCTCTCTCATCGATGTTTCTGACTCTCTCTTCCTCTCTGTGAAAAATCAATAAACTATATTATAAAAACAAACAAACAAGAAAAGGCTCAAATGAACAATCTAATCCTATAACTACGTGAATTAAAAAGAAAACAAGAAAAGTCCAGAGGAATTAGAAGGAAGGATATAATAAAGATCAGAGTGGAAATAAATGACCTAGAACCAAAAAACAAAAACAAAAACAAAATGAAAGATTAATAAACTCAAGAGCTGCTTCTTTGAAAAGATAAAAAAGATTGATGCACCTTTGCCAGACTCATGAAGAAACAGAGAGAAGACCCAAAGAAATAAAATCAGAAATAAAAGAGAAGTAACAACTGACATCACAGAAACACAAAGGGTTGTAAGAAAATACAATAAACAACTACATACCAAAAAAAACTAGACAACCTAGGTGAAATGGACAAATTCCTAGAAAATATACAACCTGCCAAAACTCAATCAGAAAGAAACAGAAAACCTAAAATAGCCCAATAATAACTAATAGAGTTAAACCAGTAATCACAAAAATCCCAGCAAACAAAGTCCTGGACCAGATAGGTTCACAGGGGAGTTTTATCAAATGTTCAAAGAAGAATCAACACCAAGCCTCCTCAAACTATTCCAAAAAATTCAAGGAGAGGGAAGACTTCCGAGCTCTTTTTATGAGGCCAGCATTTCCCTAATCCCAAAACTAGATAAAGACACCACAAAGAAAGAAAATTATAAGCCAATATCCCTGATGAACATAGATACTAAAGTCCTCAACAAAATGTTAGCAAATTGGATTCAGCATTACACTAAAAGATCACACACCATGATCAAATGGGATCTATTCTGGGGATTCAAGGTTGGTTCAATATTGGAAAATCAATAAACATGATACATCATATAATCAAAATGGAGGATAAAAACCACATGATCGTATCAATAGATGCAGAAAAGGCATTGACGAAAGCCAGCACCCATCTATATAATAAAAGCCTAAGCGACCAGTAAGGCAGAACGACCAGAACAACTGGTCACTATGATATGCACTGACCACCAGGGGGCATCAATGCAGAAGCTACCCCCTAGTTTTTGGTGCCCTTCCACAGGGAGAGCACTGCTCAGCCAGAAGCCCGGCTCACAACTGACGAGCACTGCAGTGGTGGCAGAAGCCTCTCCCACCTCTGTGGCATCACTAAGGAACAGCGAGACAAGTGGTAAGGAGCAGCAAACAGGCAAGCAGTAAGGAGCAAGGGGTCCCAGACTGCGAGAGGCCAGGCTAAGGGACTTTCCTATCCAGGGCATGTATTTTGTGCACTAGGCCTCTAGTTTATGATTAAAAACTCTCAGCAAAGTGAAAATAGAAGAAACATACCTCAACACACTAACGCCATATGTGACAGACTTACAGCCAACATCATATTCAATGGGCAAAAACTAAAATCATTTCCCTTAATATCAGGAATAAGACAGAAATGTTATCTCTTATTCAATATAATACTGGAAGTCCTAGCCACAGCTATCAGACAAGAAGAAAACATAAAAGGTATCCAAATGGAAAGGAAGAAGTAAAACTGTTATTTTACATATATCTATAACTAGGGGCCCAGTGCACAAAAATTTGTGCACTCAGGGCATGGGGGTCCCTCAGCCCGACCTGTGTCCTCTCGCAGTCTGGGACCCCTCGGGGGATGTCAACCTGCTGGCGTGCCTGGCCAGCCTGGGTGAGGGGCTCATGGCTGTTTGTAGGCTGGCCAAGCTCCCCAGTGGGAACCCTCACCCCATGGGGGTGTGGCCAGCCTGGGTGAGGGGCTGAGGGCCGTTTTCAGGCTACCCACAGTCCCTTCAGGGTTTAGGTCCCTACTGGGGTGCCTGGGCAGCCTGGATGAGGGGCTGAGGGCCGTTTTCAGGCTGCCCACATCCTTTCAGGTTTCGGGTCTCTACTGGGGTACCTGGCCAGCCTGGTTGAGGGGCTGAGGGCCATTTTCAGGCTGCCCACGGTTCCCACTAACCCAGGGTCCCAGCGAGGCTGGCTGGAATCAGGTTTCTGGGTTTATTTATCTTCTATAATTGAAACTTTGTTACCTTGAGCAGAGGCCTAGGCAGGTAACGAAGCCTCCTGTTTACTTCAGCTCTGTGGCTTCTATAATTGAAACATTGTTGCTGTGAGCAGAGGCCCAGCCGGCCCAGGCAGGCAGTTGCAATGGAAGCCTCCTGTTTGCTCTAGCTCCATGGCTGGCAGCCTCCATCTTGGCTGGGCTAATTTGCATACAGCCACTCTGATTGGCTGGGGGCATGGTTTGGCTGGTGGGCGTGGCTTAGGTGTCTCAGGGTGATGGTTAATTTGCATATTACTCTTTTATTAAGGTAGATAATAAAAGTATAATATGTTACTTAGACCAGACATCCTTCCATACGAACTTCTGGATGAAGCCAGGGCTGTGAGGGAAGGCCATGTCCCAGATGCCAGAAGGAAGCCGGTGCCAGTAGCTGGGGGAAGGAAAGCCTACTTTTGCATGAATTTCATGCATCAGGCCTCTAGTGTATAGATAGATAGATAGATAATTTTTTTTATTGATTTCAGAGAGGAAGGGAGAGGGAGAGAGAGATAGAAATATCAATAATGAGAGAAAATCATTGATTGGTTGCCTCCTGCATGCCCCCCACCAGGGATCAAGCCTGTACCTGAGCATGTGCTCTTGGCCAGAATCGAACCCAGGACCCTTCAGTCCTCAGGCCCACGCTCTATCCACTGAGCCAAACTTGCTAGGGCTAAAATGGTTATTATTTACAGATGACATGATACTGTACATAAAAAACTCTAAAATTTCACTCAAAACTGCTAGATTTGCCCTAACCAGTTTGGCTCAGTGGATAGAGCATTGGCCTGCGGACTGAAAGTTCCCAGGTTCGATTCCAGTCAAGGACATGTACCTTGGTTGCAGGCACATCCCCAGTAGGGGGTGTGCAGGAGGCAGCTGATCCATGTTTCTCTCTCATCCTTGTTTCTAATTCTCTATCCCTCTCCCTTCCACTCTATAAAAAAATCAATAAAATACGTATTTTTTAAAAAACTGCTAGATTTAATAAATGCTTTGGCAGAGTAGCAGCAAAAATTAACATCCAGAAATTGATGATATTTTTATACACCAATAAAGAACTCTTGGGAAGAGAAACTAAAAATAATCCCACTTACCATTGCAACAACAACAAAAAATATGATACCTGGGAACAAACTTAACCAAAGAGGTAAAAGACCTATTCTTGGAAAACTATAGGACATTGAAGAAGGAGATAGAGGGAGATACAAACAAGTGAAAGCATAGACTGTATTCATGGGTTGGAAGAATTAATATCATTAAAATGTCCACACTACCCAAAGCAATCTACAGATTCAACATAATCCCCATTAAAATACCAATGGCATATTCACAAATTGAGAACAAATATTCCCAAAATTTATATGGGACAAAAAAATCAAAATAAAACAAAACAAAACCATACACCCAAATATCCTCAGCAATCTTGAAAAAGAACAAAGTTAAAGGGATTACAATGCCAGATACCAAACTATACTACAAAGCCACTGTAATGAACTCAGCCTGGAACTGGCACAAAAAACAGATATATAGGCCAATGAAACAAAACAGAGACCCCAGAAATTGATCCATGCCAAAATGGTCAACTAATATTTGACAAAGAAGGCAAGAGCATACAGTGGAGTAAAGATAGTCTCTTTGATATATGGTTTGGGAAAATTGGACAAGTACAATGAAAAAATGAAACTAGACCACTCACTTAACCAACTTACACTACACACAAGAATAACCTCAGAATGGATAAGAGACTTGCCCTAGCTGATGTGGTTCAGTTGGTTGGACATTGATCCACGGACCAAAAAGTTGCTGGTATGATTCTGATCAGGGCACATGCCTGGGTTGCAGGCTCAATCCCATATATATTTAAAAAGGTAAGCTATCTAAACTAATAAAAGCATAATATTGAAATTGACCATTTCTTCGGGACACCTAAGCCACGCTCACCAGCCAATCAGAGTGGCTGTATGCAAATTAACCCAGCCAAGATGGAGGCTGGCAGGGTGGATCTGCACTGGGAGCCTCTGTGGCCGGCACAGCTGTGCCAGGTGTGTCAGTTCAGTGTGGGGGGGGAGGGGTCCGGCCCGGGGCCTCCTCAGGGCATCCAGGAGCGCCCTTCCTGGGTCCACTGCCTGGCTCTGCCCCCCAGGGGCCTCCGCAGGGCATCCAGGAGCACCCTTCCTGGGTCCACTGCCTGGCTCTGCCCCCCAGGGGCCTCCACAGGGCATGCAGGAGCGTCTGTTGCACAGTGTGGAGCATCTGAAACCAGTCCACTGCCCGGCTCCACCCCAGGTGTGTCCCCTCAGCGGTGGGGGCCCACCAGGCGTGTGTGATCATGGGCCCTCCAGTGGGAAACATCCAGGCCTGCACTCACCAGCCCTCCCACCCCCCAGTGCACAAACCCTGAAGGGGCTGTGGGCAGCCTGAAATGGCCCTCAGCCCCTCACCCAGGCTGGCCAAGCATGCCAGCAGGTGGACATTGCCCCTCCGAGGTGTTCCAGACTGCAAGAGGGCACAGGCCAGGCTGAGGGACTCCCCCTCCCCCGAGTGCACAAGTTTTTGTGCACCGGGCCCCTAGTGAAACCATAAAAACCCTAGAAGAAAACATAGGCAGTAAAGTCTCGGACATTTCAGGCAGTAATATTTTCACCAATACATCTCCTACCTAGGGCAAAAGAAACAAAGGTAAAAAAATACACAACTGTGACTATTAAAAAGTTTCTGCACAGCAAAAGAAACCACCAACAAAATGAAAATGGAACCCACTGTATGGGAGAACATATTTGCTAATGACATATCTGATAAGGAGTTAATTTCCAAAATATACAAAGAACTCATACAACTCAACAGTAGGAAGAAAAACAATCCAATTAAATAATGGGCAAAGGATCTGAATAGTCACTTCTCCAAAGAGGAAATACAGATGACCAACTGACATGAAAAAATGCTCAATGTCACTAATCATTAGAGAAATGCAAAACAAAACGACAATGAGGTATCATCTCACACCTGCAAGTACTGGCGAGGTTGTGGCAAAAAGGTAATCCTAGTATACCGTCAGTGGGAATGCAGACTGGTGCAGCCACTGTAAAAAACAATATGAAATTTCCTCAAAAATTAAAATTGGAACCACCATTTGACCCAGTGATCCCACTTCTGGGAATATATCCTCAGAATCCTGAAACACCAATCAGAAAGAATATATGTACCCCTATGTTCATAGCAAAGTTACTTACAATAGGTAAGATCTGGAAACAGCCCAAGTGCCCATCAGTAGATGAGTAGATAAAAAAGTTGTGGTAAACTTACACAAGGTAATATTATTTGACTATAAAAAAGGACAGCATGGATGGACTTGGAGATTATTATGCTAAGCAAAATAAGCCAGTTTATAGAAAGACAAATATCACACAATCTCACTTATATTCAGAATCTAATGACAAAATAAATTGAACAAAATAGATCCAGAGGCATGGATGCACAGAACAGAAGGACATATCTCAAATGGTAGGAAGGAGGAGGGGATGGGAAGAAATTAAGCAAAGAACATATATGCATAACCCATGGACATAGACAATAGTGTGGGGAAGGCCTGGGGTGGAATGGGGGCTGGGTGGAGGGGAGGAAAATAGAGACATCTGTAATACTGTCAACAATAAAAAAAACACACATCTAATCTAATAAAAGAGTAATAATGAATTTGACCGTTTCTATGGGACGCCTAAGCCACGCCCACCAGCTAATCAGAGCAGCTGTATGCAAATTAACCCAGCCAAGATGGAAGCCGGCAGTCATGGAGCTGGAGTAAACAGCAAGCTTCTGTTGCACCAGGAGTAAACTGTCTGCCTAGGCCGGCTGGGCGCATCTACTAAGGTAACATTCTTTCAATTATAGAAGCCATGGAGTTGAAGCAGACAGGAGGCTTCATTATCTGCCTAGGCCTCGGCTTTAAAGGAGCAGTGTATCAATTATGGAAGATAACCCCCAGAAACCTGCTTCCAGCCAGTGTTGCTGGGATGTTGGGTCAATGGGAGCTGTGGGCAGCCTGAAAGCCTAAAAACAGCCCTCATCCCATCACCCAGGCAGCCCAGGTAACCCAGTAGCGACCCAAAACCTGAAGCGGCTGTGGGCAGTCTGAAAATGACCCTCAGCCCATCACCCAGGCTGGCCACACCCCAATAGGGTGAGGGTCCAAACTGGGGGGCTTGGCTAGCCTGCAAACAGCCATCAGCCCCTCACCCAGGCTGGCCAGGCATGCCAGCAGGTTGACATCCCCTGAGGGGTCCCAGACTGCGAGAGGGCACAGGTAGGGCTGATGGACCTCCTGAGTGCACAAATTTTTGTGCACCGGGCCCCTAGTAAATTATAATAATGGTGAGAAAAAAATGAGAGAAATTATATGCCTGGAGTGTGACCATCCACCATGACCTTCCCAATTAGGAATTCATGATCAGATCACCTGTGAGGTTACTTTCTATAGAAGCTCCCTTTTTAAAACTCAGTTATAATAGCTATAATTATTAACTTTATTAATAATAGAAATAGTGGCCTAATTTCTAAAATATGTGGCATTCACTTAGCATAGTAGTCATGTAGGAATTAAGGAATTATATAGTAGGTTGAATAACTGAACATTCATATTAGACAGTTGCTACACTGTTATCTACAATACTTTAGGAGGCAGATTAGTACAAATGGATAATTTGTAGTGCTAAGGGTAGAATACAGAAAGCAATATTAATAGTAGGTGTTGGTGACTTTTATAATAAAATATTTTTTATTGATTTTTAGAGAGAGAGGGAGGGAGAGAGAAACATCGATGTGAGAGAGGAACATTTATCTGCTGCCTCCTGTACGTCCCCTACTAAGGTTTGGGCATCTGCCTTGACCAAAAATCAACCAATAACTTTTTGGTGCAATGCTCAGCCAACTGAGTGACACCGGCTAGGGCTGTTGGTGATTTTTTAAGTGTGGTTTACAAGTACTACCAGAAAGAGATTAGCATAGGATAAAATGAACTGGTTTACAAGCAGAAATAAAAGGGAATAGTGAAAGTCCCATATCTCAGGGCTTTGCAGGGTTGGAAAGCACATTACTTCCAAAGAGAGAGATGCCTTTAAAAGACTTTGAGCAAAAAAGCCTAGTAGGATTTCGACAAAATGACTCAGCCCTTAGGATAAGATCAGAGTACCGATGGTGTATCTGAGAGTAACTTGTAGCATATAACTTCAAAGTAGCAGCTATTATTTTTCCCAGTTTTATTGAGGTATAACTGACCAAAAAAATGATACACTTAAAGTGTATACCATGATGATTTGAAATATATATCCATTGTGAAATGATTTACCACAATCAGGGTAATTAACACAGTCATCACCTCACATAATTGCTGTGGTGTGTGTGTGTGTGTGTGTGTGTGTGTGTGTGTGTGTGTGGTGAGAAAGCTTAAAATCTACTCCTTTAGCAAATTTCAAGTATACAATACAGTGTGTGTCATGCTGTGCATTAGATTCTTAGAACTTAGTCATCTTGTAATTGAAAGCTTGTACCCTTTACCAGCATCTTCCCAAAGCAACAGCTATTAAATTGAGAGAGAGATTTGGTAAAGAAAGTAGAGAAATAAGGCAGCTTTTAGAACTATGTCTCCAGAGTGAATATTGTTGGTGCTTCAACCATTACTCTTGGGTATTTATCCGCCTTTCTGGAGTGCTCCCTTTGCACCAAGTTTCATTGGACTTTTACATTCAATAGCCAGGATCTGCAGCTCTTCTTTAGAGAACCACACTTAGGCTATTGGAGTCACTTTGCCTGCCTTTACAGAGACTGGAAGTGCTGGGGATTTACATGCCTTTAGGGCCAGCACTTAATCAAGGACTGATAAATGTAGGACTGTGAAAGCTCTAATTCCCCTGACTTAGATGGAAACAACTTTGAGACATAAGTTACACTCCAGAATTCCCCTATAGAGTCAAGCTGACACTACCCTCTGGGTTTTGTCTGAAGTTGTACCCCTGCCTATGTGCATATTCAGTTATTACTCAAGCTCCAAAGCCACCCTTCACCTTTGTGATGCTTGTGTCTGGGAATCTTCAAACCAATTTTTTGCTTTGCCAGCTGCTCCCTGTTATGTTCTGCTGATAGAGAACACTAAGGAGAGACTGCAAGGCTGTAGGAGGAAGCAGGGATTGCAGGGATTGCTCCTTCCTGTTTCCTTCTAATTGCTTTATGTTCCTAATGAGAAATAAAATGAGTCACTACAGTAAAGCTGCTGAATTACTAAAATCAAGTAGGTTGAGGCATGAAGAAACGATTCTGTTCTTGTTTTAACTAGCTTGGAAACTTAACTTTTGAACTTTCCAATCCTATGTCAAAGCCTGGCTATACATCAAACCTCCATAAAACCCTCTATTTACCCGCCAAAGGGGGTAAGTGGGCAGCATTTAATCTATTGAGAACCTGAGTAGAACAAAAAAAAGGCAGAGGAAGGGTGAATTTGTTCTCTCTGAGCTGGGACGTCCACTTTCTCCTGCCCTCAGATATCAATGTTCCTGATTCTTGGGCCTTTGACCTAAGACCAGGACTTATACCATCAACTCCCTGGGTTCTCAACCTTTGAATTTGTACTGAATTATACACTGGCTTTCCTGGTCCTCTCTCTCTCTCTCTCTCTCTCTATATATATATATATATATATATATATATAAAATATATATAAGTATATAGAGGTTTATAATATTTTATATATGTAATTTTGCCTTTCTCATTCTTCTCACTTCCTAACAAGAGTGTATTGTACAGTTATTCTTCTTCACTTCTACCATTATATATTGGGTATAAGTCTGGTGGGAGGAGTAGATTGCTTGTCTTTTTAGTTCAGAGGACAACAAACCAAGAGAATTCACATCTGGATCTGATGGAAAGATCTGTGCACCATCTGGGATTTTAAACAGATGTAATGACTCATGGGCCTTCAGGCTATATCCTTTGGAAATGGATTACTACTGTAAGGGAACAGGAGAAAAACTGATATTTGGGGCCAGAAGAGTGGATCAAGGCAGAGACAATTACTTAATTTCCTTCTTTGAACATTTTCCATTCCTCTCCCATTCAAGTGGCAGTATATAATTGGTTCAGGTCAATGGAAGGTCATCAGAAGCAATTTACACCAATGCTTCTTGAAAGTGTGGTTCAGAGAACAGTATCTTTCTGACTTGTTTCTTGTCCATAACAAGGTAAATATAGCAAATCAAAGTGTTTAGAAACTTATATACAAACTTGATGTTCTAATATTTTGATTGTCTTTTACAAAAGTAATAATCTGCAACAGAATGGAAGGTCTTCTAAATATATATATATATATATGCCAGGGGAGAGCACAAATGCAGTCTCCTACTACCTCAAATTATGCAGTTGAGTGTCCCACAATTGGGGGAGTCACAGGGGTCAGCACATCAGGAGTGCAATGGATAAGGCTCGCCCTGGGAAAACCACCTTCATGATTATGGTTTCTCCCCTGCCAGGTAAATATTGGAAGGTTTTTTTAAAGTGGTCCTTTGCTACAGATAGTTTGAGAAGCCATATTCAAACTTCTATCCTGACCTCTAAACCCTCAACATTCTTTCAAGATCTTTTTGTTCTTCAGTTGGCTAGGTACAGAGGCTCTGCCAGGGTATTTTGAAGGCCTAGAAGATGGTAGAAGTAGCCTGGGGCTTCTGCATGATGATGGAACAGAAACACCTCCCCCACCAAATACATCAATCTATACTAGATTATGAGGTAAGAAATAAACCTTAAAATGTTAAGCTACTAAGATTTTGGGGTTATTTGTTTGAGTAGCTAGTATTAGTTACCTAAGTATGTTGTTACTGAACTTTCCTATGACATTGACTTTAACTTCTGTACTCATGATTCCTGAATTTAGATCTTCATAGCACATCCCTCTGAAAAGCCTTAGAGTGATATCTCCAATCACATACTCAATCCTATTTGGATGTTTTACAGGGTCTAAAAAGTCAATATTTCTAAACCTTAATCTATTATGCTCCTACTTTTTTCCTTCTCTATTCCATTTTGTTGAACCATATTGCCATCCCTCTGATTGTCCAACCCTGAAATGTAGGTGTAATCTCAGTTCACCATAACCAGTCAACCCCGTACTAAGTTCTGATGATTCTACATTCTTTACTTCTTCCCAAGCCATTTCCTACTCTTGATTTGTTCCTCTTTCTCAAGTGAGAAGATCGTCTATTGTGTACTCCTGGAATTACTTTCTCATAATATCACCTTTTAAAAAGCAAATGTAAGTATGTACTAGCCATGCTTTAAAAATACATCATTTTTTTATTCTTGAGATAAAATTCACGCTCATTAGCATGGTGTGCTAGTACTATAGATTGGCTATTTCAATCTCCATTCTACTCTCCTTCTAATTGGAGATTATGGAAAGCTAAAAGCTATATTCTCCATAAAGCCTTGCCACAAGAGTTCTAGATATGCTTGGTTTTGCCAATCTGATGCACTTGCACTAAATTTGGAAGATGAAAATGAAGTAGATGCTTTCTCCTGTTATTATAGCTACTACTGGCAAGTATGATTATGAAAATATGAGTGTTAGAGGCAATTGCAGTGGGGTAGTTAAGTTGTGGTATCTACTCACCAGTTCCATGGATGTGAGGGCAATTGAGGCAACATCAATGGCAGCAGCAGCAGCTTCCTGACCCCTAGATCTCAGCTATGAAACCATACCAGTCCGTTGACTTCTATTCCTCCAGCCCTTCTACCAATATTTTATGTCTTAAATACCTTTCTAAAATACCTAAAGTATTAAATACCTGTATTAAATACCTTTTTAAAATACCTAAAGTAAGTTTCTATTTCCTACTTACACATTCTGACCAATTAACATGCTATACAAGGTTTTTCATGATCTGGTCCCCATTTTTCTTTCTCATCTCATGATGCTCTTTCCCACTGCCATTCCATACACATCCACCGCCATACATTGTAGCTGAGCCATGCTGAACTACTTTCAGATCTTCAAATGTGCTATTTTCCTTATTTATGTTACCTGTCTTCAACTTTCTAACTCATTTATTTATTCAAGATTCAATTTGAACCTTAGCAACTCTGGAAAACCTTCCTAGTATCTCTTCCCTCATCTGTGAGCTTGTAGTTGAAATTTCTCTCTCTCTCTCTCTCTCTCTCTCTCTCTCTCTCTCTCTCTCTCTTTTTTTTTTTTTTTTTGCCACATAGCATCTGAGCTCATTACATATGGTTGAGGCAATCCGCATTCTTATGAGTAAGAGATTTCCACCTTTGTAGAAACTGGATATGCCAGCTACTTGCTTTCCCACCTCCTTATAGTTAGGAATGTGCACATGATCTAGGATCTCCCAATAGGACACATCTACTCCAGGTTATGAATTAGAAGCTAATGGCATGAAAAAGCCTGTGGTTGTGTGTGTGAGTGTATGTGTATGTGCGTGTGCGTGTTTGTGCGCGCACACATGTTTGCGTAACTTTGGCAATGTGTAGCAGTAGAGAAGTCACCTTACCCAATTTCTACAGTGCCAGTAATTGTAGCAACAGTGGTGTGGTCAGTGTGAGCTTCAGTGTTCATGCTACTGACAATAACAACAGTGACCTCTCCAGTCTAGTTCTGTGTGATTTTGGAAGTTATTCCTGACTGCATGGTGTCTAAGATTAGTTTTTCAAGACTTCTAGGAGACTTTAGGGGCTAAGAACTCCTTAATAAATTCCTTTTCTGCTTAAATAAGGCAGAATCTGTTTCTATTGCTTACAAACCAAGAACTTTGATTTACATGATATTCTTCTCGCTCTCTCCAATTGTACTTCACATGTGTGAGTTTGAGTTATTGTTCAACAAATATTTCTTTCTGTATACTCTAAGTATACTTTTCTGCTCTATTTGTGTTGTGCTTGATCATAAATTTTGCTTTGGCCAATGAGATGTCAGCATTCGTCATTTAAACAAAGGTTTAAAATATGCTTGGATGTTGCACTCCAATAATGAGAAGAGCATATCCCAGGTGGCTGGTGATTATTCAGCCTGGAACCGAGAGTGAAACACAAGAAGCAAACCAAGTACTTCAAGCAGCCACTGATTCAAAGACAAGGGACACCTGGAGCCACCCTGAACCTGATCTTCATTGTCAAGCTCAGAACCTGGAGCCAAGAGCCTCTCACAGACCTATAAGCAGGGGAATAAGCTTGCTATTTTAAGTCACTGCATTCTTTTTATTGTTTTTAATTGAGGTAGAATTGACATAAAACATTATATTAGTTTCAGGTGTACAATATAATGATTCAGTATTTGTATATATTGTAAAATGATCACCACAATAGTTCTAGTTAACATCTATTATTATACACTAGAGACCTGGTGCACAAAAACTTGTGCACTCAAGGGGGTCACTTAGTCCAGTCTGTGCTCTCTCACAGTCTGGGACCCCTTGGGTAATGTCCACCTGCAGGCTTGGGCCCACTCCCCAGGGGATTGGACCTAAGCTGGCAGTCAGACATCCTTCTGGCAGCCTGGGAGCCCTCAGGGGATTTCCACTTGCCAGCAGGGAGCAGGCCTAAGCTGCAGTTGGACATCTTTAGTACTGCTGAGGAGGCAGGAGAGGTTCCCCCCACCACTGCTGTACTGGCAGCTGTCAGCCTGGCTTGTGGCTGAGCAGAGCTTCCCCTGTGGGAGCACAATGACCACCAAGGGGCATCTCCTACATTAAGCATCTGCTCCCTGGTGGTCAGTGTGTGTCAGAGTGACCAGTCATTCATAGTTGTTCTGCTGCTAGGGTCCATTTGCATATTACCCTTTTATTATATAGGATAGAGGCCTGGTGCATGGGTGGGGGCTGGCTGCTTTGCCCTGAAGAATGTCCCAGATCAGGGTGGGGTCTCGCTGGAGTTCCTGGCCAGTCTTGGTGAGGGGCTGAGAGCCGTTTTCAGCCTGGCCACTGTCCCTTCTGGGAGGGGGTCCCTGCTGGGGTGCCCGGGTAGCCAGGGTGAGGGGCTGATGGCTGTTTGCAGGCTGGTCACAGCTCCTTCAGGTGGGGGTCCCTACTGGGGTGCCTGGTCAACCTAGGTGAGAGGCTGAGGGCCATTTTCAGGCTGGCCACAGCCCCTTCAGGGTGGAGGTACCTGCTGGGGTGCCTGATCAGCCTGGGTGAGGGACTGATGGCTGTTTACAGGCTGGCCAAGCCCCCCAGCAGGCACCCTCACCCCATGAGGGTGTGGCCATCCTGGGTGAGGGGCTGATGGCTGTTTGCAGGCTGGCCATGGCCCCCAAAGACCCAAGCTCCCAGCGAGGCTGGCTGGAAATAAATCTGGGATTTATTTATCTTCCATAATTGAAACTTTGTTGCCTTGAATGGAGGCCACAGTCTGCCAGGGCAGGTGGGAAGCTTGGCTTCCTCCATTGCCGGGGCAACCAAGCCTCCTGTTTGCTCCAGCTCTGTGGCTGTCTGAACCATTGTGGTTGGGTTAATTTGCATATCCTCGCTCTGATTGGCTGGTGGGCATGGCTTGGAATGTAGCAGAAGTGCGGTCAATTTGCATGTTTCTCTTTTATTAGATTAGATAGTTACAAAAGGTTTTTTTCTTGTGATGAGAACTTTTAAGATTTATTCTCTTGCCCTAACCGGTTTGGCTCAGTGGATAGAGCGTCAGCCTGTGGACTGAAGGGTCCCAGGCACATCCCCAGTGGGGGGTGTGCAGGAGGCAGCTGATTAATGTTTTTCTCTCTCAGCGATATTTCTGACTCTCTATCCCTCTCCTTTTCTCTCTGTAAAAAATCAATAAAATATATTTTAAAATAAAGATTTATTCTCTTGGTAACTTTCAAATATGCAATACAGAATTATTAACTATAGTCATCATGCTCTACATTTCACCCTTCTAACATTTATTTTCTAACTGAAATTTGTACCTTTTGACTCCCTTTACTCATTTTGTCCCCCTCCCTTGCTCTGCCAACCACCAATCTAGTCTTTGTTTCTATGAGTTTAGTTTTAGAGTTCAGATATCATTGAGATAATACAATATTTATCTTTCTCATTCTGATTTATTTCACTTATTATTATGCTCTCAGGATTCACTCTTGTTGTCACAATTTTATTCCTTTTTATGTCTAAACTAGAGGCCTAGTGCACGAATTCATGCCTGGCCTGCGGGATCTGGCTGAAACCGGCTCTCTGACATCCCCTGAGGGGTCCCGAGAGGGCACAGGCCAGACTGAGGGACCCCACCAGTGCATGATCAGAGGGATGCGGGAGATTGGCTAGCCAGGGAGAGACCGCAGGAGGGCTCCAGGGCATGTCCAGCTCATCTTGCTTAGTCCCAATCGGCTGGACCCTAGCAGCAAGCTAACCTACCAGTTGGAGCATCTGTCCCCTGGTGGTCAGTGCATATCATAGCGAGTGGTTGAGCAGCCTTAGGATATCATTAGCATATTATGCTTTGATTGGTTGAACGAATGACTGGATGACTGGATACTTAGCATATTAGGCTTTTATTATATAGAATAATATTCTATTATATATATATAATTAAAAGGTATAAATAAAACATCTTCTTTACCCATTCATCTGACCTTACCAACTCTGGCAAGCTTTCCTGATATCTCTGCCCCCATCCATGAGCTTGTAGTCAAAATTTCTCATTCTTAGTTTGGACACGTAGGTTGTTTTCATTTCTTGACTCTTGTCCATATGCTGCAATAAACCCGGGAGTGCACGTATCTTCCTGAGTTAGTGGTTTTTGTTTTCTTTGGACAGATACCCAGAAGTGGAATTTGGTTCACACAGTAGTTCTATTTGTAATTTTTTGAGGAACTTCCATACTTTTTTCCACAGTAGCTATACTAATTTACATTCCCACCTACTGCACAGGGACCCCCTTTTCTCCACATCCTCAACAACACTTATTTCTTATCTTTTTGACAATAGCCATTCTGAAACATGTAAGGTGATATCTCATTGTGGTTTTGATTTATATTTCCCTGATTATTAGTGACATTGAGCATCTTTTCATGTAGCTGTTGACCTTCTGTATGTCTTTTTTTTGGAAAAAATGTCTATTTAGCTATTTTGTCCATTTTTTAAATTGGGTTTTTTGTTGTTGTTTTGTTTTGTTTTTACTATTGAGTTGTTCTTGATCTCAGAAAAGCTTTCAATTTTTCACAACTGAGTATGTTGTGAACTTCGGGCTTGTCGTATATGACATTTATTATATTGACTTACTCTCCTTCTATACCCAATTTGTTGAGAGTTTCTATCATAAATGGATGTTGAATTTTGTCAAATGCTCTTTGATATCTATTGAGATTATCTTTTATTTTTAT
Source organism: Murina feae (assembly GCA_004026665.1). NCBI lineage: Eukaryota > Metazoa > Chordata > Mammalia > Chiroptera > Vespertilionidae > Murina > Murina feae. The sequence continues at coordinate 16,319 of PVJC01009187.1, read as the reverse complement.
TCTTCATTCGATTAACATGGGATATCACATTTACTGAGTTGTGTATGTTGAAACATCCTACCATTTCAGGGACAAATCCCATTTGGTCATAAAATACGATCCTTTTAATATGCTGTTGAATTCAGTTTTCTAGTATTTTGTTGAGAATTTTTGCATTTGTGTTGATCAGGGATATTGTCTTGTAGTCTTTTTCTTGTAGTATCCTTATCTGACTTTGAGGTCAGGGTAACATTAACCTCAAGAAATGAGTCTCAGAGTGTTCTCACTGCTTTACTTTTTTGGAAGAGTTTGAGGATTGGCATTATTTTTACTTTGAATATTTGGTAAAATTCATCAGTAAAACCATCTGGTACTGAGTTTTTCTTTGTTCAGAGGTATTGATTACTGATTCAATCCCCTTTCTTTTTATTTGTCTGTTCAAATTTTCTATTCTTTGTTATATGTTTCTAGGAATTTATCCATTACTTCTAGGTTGTCTTATTTGTTGGCATATATTTATTTGTAGTAGTCTCTTAAGATCCTATGTATTATGGTATCAGTTATCATGTCTCTTTTATTTATAACTTTATATTAGGGTCCTCTCTCTGTCTTTTTGTTTGTTAGTCTAACTAAAAAAAATGTCAATTTTGCTAATATTTTTAAAGAAGCAATTCTTAGTTTTGCTATTCTTTTTTGTTATTGTCCTGCTCTCTGTTTTATTTATTTTTGTTCTAGTCTTTACTATTTTCTGACTTCTACTAATTTTGAACTCAGTTTGTTCTTTTTTTTTTATCTCATTGAGGTGTAAAGTTAAAGTGTTTATTTGAGATAGCTCTTTTTCTTTTTGATGTATTCATTTTTTCACTATAAACTTCTTTGCTCCTAGAACTGCTTTTGTTGCATCTCATAAGTTTTGTTATGTTGTGTTTCTATTTTTGTTTGTCTCAAGATTTTTTAGGTGGCATTCTTGCATTACATTTATTTTTTAAAAGTTTATCTTTATTGTGGAAAGTATTACAAATGTCCCCCTTTCCTCCCCTACTGATCCCCTTCAAGATATTTTTTTATTTCTGTTTGATTTCTTCTTGATCCATTGTTCAGGAGTGTGTTGTTTAATTTCCACTCATTAGTGAATTTTCTAGCTTTCCTCTTGTTACTGATTTCTTGTTTATACTACTGAGGTGAGAGAAAAACTTGGTATGATTTCAGTCTTCTTAAATTTGTTGTCTTGTTTTGTGGCCTAACATATGCTATATCCTCGAGAATGATCTATGTGCTATTGAGAAGAATGTGTATTCTGCTACTGGATGAAACATTTTGTATGTGCCTTTTAATCCAGTTTATCTATACTGTTCAAATACAATGTTTCCTAATTGGTTCTCGGTATAATCTATCCATTGTTGGTAGTGAGGTATTAAAGTCTTCAACAACTATTGTATTGCTGTTTATTTCTCCTCTTAGTTCTGTTAATATTTGCTTTATAAGTTTAGGTGCTCTGATGTTGGTGCATATTTAGAAAATTAGTGTTTTTAACTGTATCTATTCGATGCTTTATTTTTTTTAAAAGGAAGTATATAAAGATACAAATAATATGACAAAATCAAATAAGTTAAAAATATGAAAATATGTTCAAAAGAAAGGAAGTTTTGAAAAGTTTCAAGTCCTAATGCTAAAAGCAAATCAGTTTCTCATGAAAGCAAATTTATGTTTGAATTAAAACCAGAAAATAATTTCTCCCCTGGGTCATGATAGTCAAGATTCTATATATGGTATGACTTAATCCAGGAATAAATTTCAGTGTACCCGGAGAAATGGATAAACTATAAACCCCTTAAGTAGTCCTCCTTGGTGTTTCTTTCACTTAAGCTTTAAAAAAAAAAAAAAAGAATAGCTCTGAATTTGAGATGAACTCCCCTGAGAAATATCTGGAGTACAGCTATTCATTGTCATTAATTAAGTGCAGAGCCTTATGTTTTCATAATTAGCAGAGCTAGAGGGTAGCATTGACATTTTCTAGTGAATATTAAAACATGCAAAAAGCAGCCTATATAGGAAGTCACCCCACCTGGTACTGGAGTTGCGCCAAAGAGATAAAATACTATGATAAGCATGAGATTGTCTTCAGGAAGTAATTTGTGTCCACTCTAAACCACAAATGGGTCCCTGATTTTCTAGAGTTCTACACCATAAAGTATCACAGCCATAATTTTGGTCTAGAAAATAAGTGTTAAACAGCACCACCATACTTTGCTATTAAAATTTTTTTCTTTATTTTTATTGTTGACACTATTACAAATATCCCCATTTCTGTCCTCCTTCTCTGCCTTTGCCCACCTCTACCCAGCCTCCATCTCCCCTTCCCTCTGGTCGTCACCATACTGTTGTCTGTGTCTGAATTACGCATATATGTTCTTTGGCATGCCATTAAAATGTTTTTATACTAAAATACCCATAGATCATCAAGATGTACTGGAAAGTACTGTTAATTTCTTATTATGGAATAGCCCACCTGAAACTTGCCTGCTTTTTCTTTTTTCTTTTTTTAAATATATTTTATTGATTTTTTTACAGAGAGGAAGGGAGAGGGATAGAGAGTTAGAAACATTGATGAGAAAGAAACATCAATCAGTTGCCTCCTGCACACCTCCCACTGGGGATGTGCCCGCAACGAAGGTACATTCCCTTGACCGGAATCGAACCTGGGACCCTTCAGTCTGCAGATTGACGCTCTATCCACTGAGCAAAACCAGTCAGGGCCTGCTTTTTCAATATTAGTCCAAGAGATGGCTAGAGTTGCAATTTATCAAGTATGAAAGTAGCATTTTAAATGACATATGCAGCAAGCAACATATATGTGAAGCTTCTAATTTTCATAGCACAAAGGAAGTAGTATTTAAAAAATGGAATAGCCCATGTTGCAAATATTTGAGAGCTAGAGTGAGATGGCCAAGTCATTCAAAGTGAGGTTTTCCATCAGTTCTAGAACATCTTTGCTCATTATTTCCTCAAGTATTGCCTCTGCTCCATTCTCTTCTTCCGCTCCCTTTGGAACTCTGATTAAATGAATATTAGTCCCAGAGTCCACTAGTGTTAATAAACGGGGTCCCTCCCTATCTCTAAAAAGAATTTAAAAAATAATAAAAAATGAATATTAGCTCTGCTGGTCTCCTCCATGTTTCCTAACCTTCCCCCCCTCTATTTCACATATTTTTTTTCTAAAATACCTTCTAATTTGCTGTTGTATTTATCCACTCATCCTAACTATTCATATATTGTAGCCATTTCTGTACAATATCATTATGTTTTTTTTTCAAATCTGATCACTACCTTTTTGGAATATTCTGATATTTTAAGTTTGTACATCTGTTTCTTCTCTGTACCAAGGCAACATTCTCTTCGCTCAGCTAGTTATGAGAGGGTAGGTACATTTCAGGTTTCTTTTTATATCAGTAAAGAAGAGGCATCTGTTACGTTCCCACCTTGGGCAGGCCCTAGGTGTCAACTTCTGATTCCTCCATGCATGAGACTGCTCAAAACAAAACCCAAATGTGCCAAAATCAACAAGTTACCTCAGAGTGAAAGTAGCCTCTGTGTATCAGTGTTTATGTCTCCAGGTTCTAGTGTTTTTTAAGATTTTGGCTCAGGATTTCCTTACTACCTCTACAAAGCTTTTATAAAATATAACAATTTTTCCAATATTTTAAGGTGTTATTTTTGCAGAAGGATTAAAAATAGAAATAAAATACATAACTTTAAAAGGAAGAGATGTTTTCCTTAATATGTGTGACTTCTTTTCATGTCCAAATCATGCCAGCTGCACAGAGTTGGGAAGTTGCCCCTTCTCTTCACTCTTTTGGAAGAGTTTATGAAGAATTGGTATTAATTTTCTTAAGTGTTTGGTAGAATTCACTAGGGAAGCCTGGAGTTTTCTTTGTGGGATAGTTTTAAATTATAAATTCAATCCTATATAATAAAAGGCTAATATGCAAATCAACCAAACAGTGGAATAACCATTTGCTATGATGCTTACTTACCACCAGGGGGTAGATGCTCAAAGCAGGAACTGCCCCATGGTGGTCAGTGCACTCCCACAGGAGGAGTGCTGCTTAGCCAGAAGCCAGGCTCACAGCTCACAAGTGCAGCAAAAATGGGAGCCTCTCCTGCCTCCAGGGCAGCGATAAGGACCCTGAGAAGTCCTGGACTGTGAGAGGGCACAGGCTGGGCTGAAGGACTCCCCCCCACCACCCAGTGCATGAATGTTGTGCACTGAGCCTCTAGTCTACACTAACAAAAGAGAAACATGCAAATTGGTGTCACTCTGCTATACCCAAACCACGCCCACCAGCCAATCAGAGCAACTATATGAAAATTAACTCAACCAAGATGGTGGCTGGCAGCCACAGAGCTAGAGCAAACAGGAGGCTTGGTTGCCCCAGTGATGGAGGAAGCCAAGCTTCCCACCTGCCCTGACCAGCTGTGGCCTCCACTCAAGGCAACAAAGTTTCAATTATAGAAGATAAATAAATCCCAGATTCCTGCTTTCAGCCAGCCTTCCTGGGAGCTTGGGTTACTGGGGGCCATGGCTAGCCTGCAAACAGCCATCAGCCCCTCACTCAGGAGGACCACACCCTTGTGGGGTGAAGGTCCCTGTTGTGGGGTTAGCCAGCCTGCAAACAGCAATCAGCCCTTCACCCAGGCTGGCCAGGCACCCCAGCAGGACCTTCCTCCCAGAAGGAGGTGTGGCCAGTCTGAAAACGGCCCTCTGCCCCTTACCCAGGCTGGCCAGGCACTCCAGCAAGGCCCCCCACCCTGATCTGGGACACCCTTCAGGGCAAACCAGTCGGCCCCCACCCATGCACCAGGTCTCTATACTATATAATAAAAGGGTAAAGTGCAAATTGACCATAACAGCAGACCCACTGGAAATGTCTGGTCACTATGACACACACTGACCACCAGAGGGCAGACGCTCAATGCAGGAGCTGCCCCCTGGTGGTCAGTGCACTCCTACAGAGGGAGCTCTGCTCAGCCACAAGCCAGGCTGCCAGCTGCCAGTACAGCGGTGGTGGGGGGAGCCTCTCCTGCCTCCTCCAGAGTGCTAAGGATGTCCGACTGCAGCTTAAGGCCTGCTCCCTGCCAGCAGGCGACATCCCCCGAGGGCTCCCAGGCTGCCAGAGGGATGTCTGACTGCCAGCTTAGGCCTGATCCCCCCAGGGAGTGGGCCCAAGCCTGCAGGTGGACATCCCCCAAGGGGTCCCAGACTGTGAGAGGGCACAGGCCGGGCTGAGGGGACACCCCCCCCCCGAGTGCACAAATTTTTGTGCACCGGGCCTCTAGTATCTTTAATAAATGTACATATATTTAGTTTATTCATTTCTTCTAGGATGAGCTTTGGTAGTATCTGTCTTTCAAGGAATCTATTTCATTTAAGTTGTCAGACTTATTGGCATGAAGTTGTTCATAGAATTCATTCCATTCTTTTAACATCTGAAGAATCTGTATTGATGTCTTTTTTCTCATTCCAGATATTGTTAATTTGTGTCTTCTTTTTTTCTTTTGCTCATCAGTCTGGCTAGAGGTTTATTAATTTTTTTTTTTTACTTAAAAAATCCTTTTCATGGATTTCTACTACTGTTTTCCCTCTTCTATTTCACTGATTTCTGCTATGGTCTGTATTATTTCTTTTCTTCTGCTTATATTGGGTTTGTCTTTCTCTTTTGCCAATTTCTTATGGTAAAAGCTGAGATCACTAAATTGAGACCTTCCTTCTTTTCTAACATAGGCATTTTGTGCTATAAATTTCTATGTGTAGATTTAGCTGCATGTAATAAATTTGATTTCTTGTATTTTCATTTTCACTCAGTTCAAAATATTCTCCTTCAGTTCAAATCCTTCTTGATTTCTTCTTTGACATAGGTTATTTAGAAATGTGATATTTAGTTTCCAAATATTTATATATCATTAATTTCTCATTTTTTGGCTAGATTTTAAATTAAGAGAGTTTATTTTATAAAACAATTTTAGGTTTTCAGAAAAATTGGGCAGGAAGCACAGAGTCCCCAAATAACATTCTTCTCCCTCACCCCAGTTTTCCCTATTATTAACATCACTAGGGGCCCGGTGCATGAAATTCGTGCATGGGGAGGGGAGGGGGGGTTCCTCAGCCCAGCCTGCCCCCTCTCACAGTCTGGAACCCCTCAGTGGATGTCCTATGATGGCCCCAGTCTTCCAGGTGCCGTGTGTGTGTGTGTGTGTGTGTGTGTGTGTGTGTCACCACTGGGGACCTGCCTCCAGCTGCATCTGAGGCCCGGAGCAGTCCTCCTGTGTGTGTCTACCTGCTGGGGGCCTGCCTCCAGACTTGGAGCAGGCACCCCCTCTATGTTGATCTCTCAAACTCTTGCCCTCCCCTGCATGTTGTTCTCTTTTTTTGAGCTGTGGCCAGGGCTGGGTGCTGCCTGCCTCCCAAGCTTGCCTACTGCCCATCTTCCTCCAGCCACCAGAAAGCCCACCTCATGGTCAGGCCAGCCTTTTCCTGCTCCCTGATCCCCGGAAGGGACCTGTGGAGCCGCCAAGCAGGCCCCCAGCCCTCAAGAGCTTGCTTTTCCGCTCCCCAGTGTCCCCCAAAGGGCCTGGGAGTCGCCAAGCAGGCCGCTGACTCTTTCCCACTCACCAGTCCCTTGCTGCCTTCCTTTCCCACTCCCCGGTGCCGCTAAGGGATCTGGGGAGCTGCCAAGCAGGACCCTGGCCACTTCAGCCTTGCTTTCCTGCTCCCCGGTGCCCCACAAAGGGCCTGGGCAGCCGCCAAGCAGGCCAAGATGCCCCCGCTGCCTCTTTCCCACTCACCGGTACCCTGCTGCCTTGCTTTCCCACTCCCCAGTGCCCCACAAAGGGCCTGGGAAGCCGCCAAGCAGGCCCCCGACCCCCACTGCTTCTTTCCCACTCCCCGGTGTCCTGCAAGGGGCCTGGGCAGCCGCCAAGCAGGCTGAGACCCCCCCGCCGCCTCTTTCCTGCTCCCCGATGCCCCTCAAAGGGCCTGGGCAGCCGGCAAGCAGGACCCTGGCCCCCACCGCCTCTTTCCCACTCCCCGGTGCTCTGCAAAGGGGCTGGGCAGCTGCCAAGCAGGCCGCCAACCCTGCCGCCTCTTTCCCACTCACGGGTCCTGGGTCCTGCGCTGTTCCGCCCTGCAGCCACTCTGTGCACTTGGGGGGGGGGGTCCCTCAGCCCCACCTGTGCCCTCTCACAATCTGGGACCCCTCTGGGGATGTCCATCTGCTGGTGTGCCTGACCAGCCTGGGTGAGGGGCTGATGGCTGTCTCCAGGCTGGCCAAGTCCCCCAGGAACGTCCCTCACCCCATTGGGTTGTGGCTAGCGTGGGTGACGGGCTGATTGGCACTTTCAGGCTTTAAGGCTGCCCACAGCTCCCATTAACCCAATGTCCCAGCAAGGCTGAGTGGAAGCAGGTTTCTGGGGTTTGTTTATCTTCTATAATTAATACACTGTTCCTTTAAGCTGGCCTACTAAGGAAGCCTCCTCTCTGCTTCACCTCTCGGTGTCTATAATGAGACAATGTTACTCTTAGGCCTGCTGTTTCCTTCAGCTCCCGAGGATTCTATGATTGTTATTTTGTTTCAAATGAGTGTTTTGCTTGAGCCAGTTTAAGTGGAGCGGGCGCAGTTTCACTTTCACTCCTGCTGCAATGGAAGCTGCCGTTTACTCAGGTCCATGAGTGGCAGCTGCCATGTTGGCTGGCCTAATTTGCATACAGCCGCTCTGATTGGCTGGTGAGCGTGGCTTACCCCGTCTCGGAGAAACGGTTAATTTCAATATTACCCTTTTATTAGTTAAGATATGATACATTTGTTACATTGTCTTCAGTTTACATTAGGGTTCCTTCTGTGTTGCATAGTTCTAGAAATTTTGACAAATGCATACTGTTATGTATCCATTATTATAGTTTTCTATGGAACACTTTCAGTGGGCCTAAAAATACCCTGTGCTATACTTATTGATTCTTTCTCCCTCCCCTCCCCTAAATCCTTGCCAACCACTGATCTTTTTATTGTCTCTATAGTTTTCCCATTTCGGAATATTGTATAGTTGGAATCATAGAATGTGTAGTCTTTTCAGACTGGCTTGTTTTCCTCAGCAATATTGGTTTAAGGTTCCTCCATGTGTTTTCATGGCTTGACAGATCATTGAATAATATTCTATTTTTCTGGATATACCGCAATTTGTTTATTCATCCATCATTCATTTGGTTGCTTCTAGTTTCTGGCAACTATGATGAAAGCTGCTATAAACATTCATGTTCAGGCTTCGGTGTGGACAATTTTTTAAATCATTTGAACAAATACCTGGACGCTAAGAATATGATTTACTTGTCCAGGGTCTTATAGTTAGGGAATAACAAAACTGGAGTTTGAATCCAAACAATCTGATCCAGAGCTTGCTCCCTTAACTACTGTGCTAAACTGCCTTTCAATGTGTAATGTAAGACAGGTAAACATAATAAAGGAAGATTTCATAGATGATGAGGCTTGAGTATAGAAACTTTCAATGTGGAATATGGTGAAATGCTTCTTGGAAAACCATACTGTGGGATCATGAAGATGGCTGCATAGCAATGTGAATTGCTTAATGCCAGTGAGCTATAAACTTAAAAATAGTTAAAATGGTAAGTTTTATGTTATGTGTATTTTACTGAAAAATTTTTAAAAAGTATAGTGTACATGTTGGTTCAATGGGTGTGGGAATAATTAATCTAACTGAAGTTAAAGTTTATTGAGAGAATAAAAGGCAATAAAATTGGATATGTTAATTTAGCACAAAATCAATATGAACTTTTAATTACAGTATAAGGTACTGGGGAATCATTGAAAAATTTAGAAGATGTAATAGACATGAAACCTGGAGCTTAAAAGTGTTAGACTGTGCTGTATGAGAATTTTATTGAAGTAAGGACAAGGCTAAAGACGAGAGAGCCAACTCAGCTCAGCCTGGCTATGTTCACGTGTGCATTTCCTCATTTCCTCCAAAAGCAGCATTATGAGGTGGGTATTATCAACTCCATTCTATAGTCAGTGAAGCTAAGGTTGATTCAAGTTCATAGTGCCACTATATAGTAAAAGTACAGTAATGTAAAACCAGATCTCTTAACTTCAAATTCACTGGGATTCATGTATAGCACCAGTAACATGGACTTAGGAATAAATAGACCTTTGTCAGAACCCTGGCTTTGTCTTTCTACCTATGTGCATGCTTCTAGGAAGATTATTTTATTTGTCAGAGCCTCAGTTTCTTTTGTCTTTGAAAGTGCAATAAAAGTATAGTTAGAGAATCACAAAGGATTACATTCTATGTATATAAGGTGATAAGCCCATTACATAGTACTCAAGAAGTGCTCAATAATTGTTCATTCACTTTCTTCCTCCTTAATTTCTGATGTTTTCCTGACATTTTTAATAGTATGCATATATATGAATCATCAAATAATGTAATTGTCTAATGATATTTAAAACTTTTTATTTATAAATTTAGAGGGCTTTTTGCATTGAGAAATGATAAATTTCCTGACATTAGTCTCTTTCTGGATAGTAGAAAAGCACATTTTACTAATTATAGGCACAAAATGCTAAAGGAAAATTATGAACATGGTTTGGAAACTCATGTACATATTTATTTAACACCATTTCATATCTTTAAGAGAGCTTTTGGAAACTTATTTAGAAAGCTGAAAAGTCCTTGAATACCAAGTGGTTTAACCAGAATTTTTTAATGAGTTAAGTGTAAATGAATAAAAAATACAGGAATTCTATTTTCTATAAATAACACATGGTTTTGAAAACTGAAAATGTACTTGGAAAAAATGTCTTCTGTGTATGATTGAATTAAAATTCTTAAAAAATAATGCCCCCTTGCCAAACAAGGCAAGCCTCATTTACATTCTAGAGTACTACCAGCTAAAGTTCTCTCTATTTAGAAAGAAAATATTGACCACAGCATATCTTATGTTTGATTTTGTTGAGATAATATTACTTTAGGATGGTGTCCTAGCCTATATCTGATGAGACTCTTGGCTATTTCCATTTTCACAATAGGTAGAATTAAATAATATTCTTTTTGGACAAAAGAATAAGCAATTGTTTTCATCAACTTAAATTATTTATATGGGAGCACCTCTAGGACTTCAGACGTGAGAACAGTGGGTGGGAGTGAGGAAAGGAGTGTTGGCAAAATGTGACATCACCATTTCCCAAGAAAGTCAGGAGAATTAATCAACTACATTTTCATCAAAATATCAAGATCTTTCACTTACAATGCCAAGAGTATAGGTATCTCCAAATATTTTAGTCCCATTCTGCATATAGCTTTCTCTCTCTCTCTCTCTCTCTCTCTCTCTCTCTCTCTCTCTCTCTCTCTCTCTCTCTCTCTCTCTCTCTCCTAAAAAGACAGCTACACATTTGAGATTCAGATGAAGCAGTCATAATTTTAATGTTATCGTTCTTCTGGATGAAATCATCTGAACCCTTCTTTTGTACTTACAATCAGTTGTTTTGCAACAAGTGTGTCAAGACAATTTAATAGGAAATAAACAGTCTTTTCTAAAACTAATGCTAGAACAACTAGATACCTAAGTGTGAAAGAATGAAGTTGGACCCCTACTTTATACCACATACAAAATTTAACTCAAAGCAGATTAGGGACCTAAATGGATCAAAGACCAATTCAAATGAATCAATGCTAAACTATAAAACTATGAATAGAAAACATAAGCATAAATCTGTATGACCTTAGATTTAGCAATGGTTTCTTAAGTATGACACTAAAAGTACAAGCAAAAGAGAAAAAATAAAGTGGACTATGTCAATATTAAAAATATCTGTGCTTCAAAGAACAAGGAAGTATAAAGACAAAGCACAAAATATGAGGAAAATTTGCAAATCATATTTCTGATAAAGGACTTCTATCTAATATAAATAGAGAGCTATTGCACTTTACAATAAAAGATAAATAACCCAACTTGAAAGTTGGCAAAGGACCTGAATAGACATTTTTTTAAAAGAAGATATACAGCCCTGACCGGTTTGGCTTAGTGGATAGATCGTTGGCCTGCGGACCGAGGGGTCCCGGGTTCGATTCCAATCAAAGGCATGTACCTTGGTTGCAGGCACATCCCCAGTAGTGGGTGTGCAGGAGACAGCTGATCAATGTTTCTCTCTCATTGATATTTCTGACTCTGTCCCTCTCCTTTCCTCTCTGTAAAAAATCAATGAAATATATATTAAAAAAAGAAGATATACAGATAGGTAATAAGCACTTGAAAAGGTACTCAAAGTCATTAGTCATTAGGGAAATGTAAATCCAAACCACGTCATAATTATGAGGATGGATGTAATTAAAAATACAGATAATTGCATTTCCTATCAAAATCCCAATGGCATTTTCCACATAACTAGAACAAATAATTTTTAAATTTGTATGGAACCACAAATGATCCTGAATATCCAGAACAATCTTGAGAAAAAAGAATAAAGCTGGAGGTATACTCCACGATTTGAAGCTACACTCCAAAGCTATAGTAATAAAAACAGTATGATATTGGCATTAAAGCAGAGACACAGATCAATGGAACAGAATAGAGAGCCCAGAAATAAACCCACACATATAAGGGCAATTAATTTATGACAACGGAGCCAAGAACATGCAATGGGGAAAGAATAGTTTCTTCAATAAATGGTGTTAGGAAAATTGGACAGTCATGTGTAAAAGAATGAAACTAGATCACTAGCTCACATGGTACACGAAAATTAGCTCAAAATAGATTAAATATTTGAACACAAGACCTGAGTCCATAAAACTCCTAGAAGAAAACATAGGGGGATAAATTCCTTGACATTAGTCTTTGTGGATATGACTCCAAAGTCAAGGGAAACAAAATCAAAAATACAAAAATGGAACCAAATCAAACTAAAACACTTCTGCACAGTGAAGGAAACCATAAACAAAATGAAAGTGCAACTTCCTGAAGAGGAGGAAATATTTGCAAAGGGGTTAATATTCAAAATAAGTAAAGAACTTACACAAGTCAACAACAAAGCAGTCCAATTTAAAAATGGGCAGAAGGTCTAAACAGACATTTTTCCAAAGAAGACACACAGATGATGAACCTGCATATGAAAAGGTGCCCAACATCACTAGTTATCAAGGAAATGCAAACCAAAACCACGATGATAGGTCACTTCACATTTATTAGAATGGCTATTATTAAAAAGACAAGAAATAAGTGTTGGTGAAGATGTGGAGAAAAGGGAACCCTTATGCTTTGTTGGTGGGAATTTCCTAAAGTGGTGTAGCCACTATGGAAAACAGTATTGAGGTTCCTCAAAAAGTTAAGAATAGAATTACCATATGACTCAGCTATCCCATTTCTGGGCATTTATGTGAAGAATATTAAAACCCTACAGTAAAACCTCAATATAATGGACTAATATGGTCAAAGAGGTGTCCATTCATACCAAAAATCTCTTATATAATAAAGTAGTTTTTCTGAATGTTTAGGTTAAAACAAACCTGACAAATTAGTTTACCTGTTTTTACTTTGTAGACACATTTGTATAATTAAGATTAAGTATGTATGAAAAATTTAATTTCACAGAAAAACTTTCTATATGTATTACAGTCATTTTAAATTTACACTGAATAAGTCCAATAAATATGTCACCAGACACCAGGAGTAAACAAATGCACATAGGTGGGGCATGGCTTAGCGCTAGTGGGAGCATCTGCCAGCCTATTAAAACTGTTGCAAAAAGTCATGCCACATGACAACAGAACCAATTACCACACAGCATGAGGTGTGATCACGTGCTAATCATTTGCTGAACATTGTTTATGAGTGGTAACTCTTGGTTTTAAATATGTAGACTATAGTTGTAGAAATTATTACAGTTTTTTCTAACATGTGGTCTATTTGTTAAAATGTGTTAAAAACAGCAATGAACTAATAACAAAAACATAACCTATTAATTTAATTATAAGCAAATCTTGGTTAAAAGCATTTAAAAACTAGCAGGGTGTTAACATTCACATATGACATATGGACTAGAAATTTTATCCATTAAATCCAAGGTCCGTTAAATCAAGGTCCTTCAAATCGAGGGTTTACTGTAATTTGAAAAGATATTTGCACTCTTGTATTCATTGCAGTATTATTTACAACTAGTGGCCCGGTGCACAAAAATTCATGCACATGGTGCCTCAAAATCATGCCAGACTCAGCCCACCCCACCCTCATTGGGTGAGATCCAGACCCAGCTGGCCCCACCCTTGTCAAGCCCTGCTGGGCAGGGGGGGTGCAGCCTCAGGTCCCCTGTCAAGCCCTGCCGGGTGGGAGGGTGCAGCCTTAGGTCCCCCAGCATACCTTCAGGTCTTCTGGCCCAGTGCTGGGGCAAGGGGCATGGCCTGAGGTTCCTCAGTTTAGTGCTAGGATGAGTGGCACAGCCTGAGGTCCCCCATTAAGCCCTGCTGGTGGTGCAGCCTGAGTTCCCCTGGCCTGGCACTGGGGCAGGGGGTACAGCCTGAGGTCCCCTGACCTGGTGCTGGGGCAGGGGGTGTGGCTTGAGGCCCCTTGTCAAACCTCACTGGGGGGGGGGGGCACAGCCTCAGGTCCCCTGCCCTGGCCCAGCACCACACAGCCTCAGGTCCCCGTTGATTGCTCGTTAAGGCTCATTACGAGAACTCGGCCTCCACTGTGGGTGCAGCCATCTTGTGTTATGGAAATCCCACCTCCACTGTGGGCACTGCCATCTTTGTGATTGCATGATGGTCAATTTGCATATTCCCTCTTCATTAGTTAGGCTAACCAAAATGTGGAAACAACCTAAGTGCCCATCAATGGGTGAATGGGTAAAGAAGATGTTATATACGTGTGAGGTAAAATTAGGTTTACATTTGTTCATATGGAAAATATTACAATAATTAATAATTAATAATACTAGAATAAACTCTTTCATGTATTCACAACTGTAAACTTAATTTTGCCCCAGCCTGTATATAAACAATGGAATACTACTCAGTCATTAAAAAGAAGAAAATCTTGCCATTTATAAAAACCTGGATGGACCTTGAAGGTCCATCTGAGTGAAATAAGTTAGGATTAGTATGATATCACGTGTATATTGAAACTAAAAACAACAATAAAAAAATGAACAAAAACAAAAACAAAACAAATTCACAGTTACAGAAAACACACTGGCAGTTACCAGAGGGGAAGAGGACAAAATGGATGAGAGGGATTAATTATATGGGAAAGATAGTAACTAGACTGAATATAGTATTAACTTTCTACACATGAAATATCTAATCTAATAAAAGAGAAACATGAAAATTGACCATACCTCCTCGACACCCACAAGCCATGCCCACCAGCCAATCAGGATGAGATATGCAAATAAACCCAACTAACATGGTGGTGGCCATGGAGCTGGAGCAAGCAGGAGGCTTGGATTGCCCCAGCAATGGAGGAAGCCAAGCTTCCCACCTGCCCAGCAGGCCCTGAGCTCTGCTCAAGGCTACAAAGTTTCAGTTATAGAAGATAAATAAATCCCAGATACCTGCTTCCAGCCCAGGCCGTGGCCAGACTGAAAAAGGCCCTCAGTCCCTCACCCAGGCTGGCCAGGCACCCCAGCTGTGCCCCCACTCTGATCTGGGACACCCTTCAGGGCAAACCAGCCGGCTCCCACCTGTGCACCAGGCCTCTATCCTATATAATAAAAAGGTAATATGCAAATTGACTCTAACAGCAGAATGACTGGTCACTAAGATACACACTGACCACCAGGGGGCAGATGCTCAATGCCCCCTGATGGTCAGTGCAGTCCCACAGGGGGAGCTCTGCTCAGCTACAAGCCAGGCTGCCAGCACAGCAGTGGTGGCGGGAGCTTTTCCCGCCTCCTCAGCAGTGCTAAGGATGTCCGACTACAGCTTAGGCCTGCTCCCCACTGGCAAGTGGACATCCTTTGAGGGCTCCCGGGCTGCCAGAAGGATGTCAGACTGCCAACTTAGGCCCGATTGCCTGGGGAGTGGACCTAAGCCAGTAGGTGGACATCCCCTGAGGGGTCCCAGACTGAGAGAGGGCACAGGCCAGGCTGAGGGACTTCCCAAGTGCACAAATTTTTGTGCACTGGGTCTCTAGTATATAATATATACCAATTTTATCACAATAAAAATCTACTCTAATAAAAGTGTAATATTGAAATTGACTGTTTCTTTGGGATGCCTAAGCCACACCCACCAGCCAATCAGAGCGACTGTATGAAAATTAGCCCAGCCAAGATGGCGGAGGCTGGAGCCCCAGGAGAAGCCACAGACCATGGCCCAGCAGGGCAGACTGAAGACCTCTGCCTGGAGATCCAGGTGGCAGCCGACGGCAGGAGCAGCCAGCGGGCCCCTAGGCTGCAGCCTGGATCGATCTCAGGGCACACAGACGGAGGCTAAGCTTCTGTGTGTGTGCTCCGTGATCTAGGTGGCAGCCATGGGGCAGGAGAAGCAAGCCCACACTGTGGTCCAGGGGAGACAGAAGCTGTTCTATTGGCGAGTCCCCAAATGGAGGGGTGGATGGTCCAGAGGTGGAGGTGCTCCTGCTTTGCAGCTGCAGTGCCAGGGCTGCATGGGCAGCTGCTACCTGGCTGGGGCTGAGTCTTGAGCTGGGGGTTAATGCCCCCTCCCCATGGAAGCTTTAATGAGGGAAGGAGGGCTGCTCCCTCTCTCACACACACACCGCCTCCTGGGCCCACTCTCCTGCTGGCTCCATTTTCTCTGCCACAGGGGCAGGGTTCTCTTGTGAGAGGTCCCGTCTCCCTTCAGAGCTGGGGTGAACCTGCAGGAGCCAGGAGATGGAGAGATGGGCAGGGGGTGGTTGGAGGGAGCAGCAGCCAGGGCGAGTTTGGGGAGAAGTAACCAAGTGAGGAGGGGTGGAACAGGATGGAGGGAAGAACTTTATAAAAGCGTCAGTAGACAGCAGAGTTAAAAAAAAGAGGATGTATGAGTGAACTGTAAGGCCTATAATGAAAACCAAGTATAGTTGTATACTGGGGACAGATTCTAAAAGTAGAAGTCAGAAAAGAAAAAAAGATAAATGATAGTGGATGATTAGGTAGGTAAATAGATAGGTATTAAAACAGTGGAAGTAAGTAGAGAAGAATGTATAGCAAAGGTAGGATGAGAGAAAAAAGAGGGAGGGAAGAAAAGTTATAAAGGAGGAGCTGGTAGAGCTTAAAAGGAGAACGGGAAGGTATGTAATAAAAAAAAAAAAGAAGGAAAGAAAGGGGGAGGGAGCAAAG